>JBBPBX010014449.1:31611-50873 GCA_038048925.1 Garcialebias charrua
CTCGTGAAAAATTTGTTCATTTCTCATCATTTCAGTCATGAAGCCAACGGAGGAGGAAGCGATCACTGCCTTTTGGCAAAAAACAAAAACAAAAGAAAAGGCCAGATCAGGGATGAAGAAGGGGAATTTAATACAATTGGGTCGCATACAAAACAGTTCGGCGCCGGGTAGTTTATTGTGTGACACCGCATTTGCATACGCGGTCATAAAATTTGAGCTTTGCGCGTACATGCCCTGCGGCATGGGCGTAGCCAGAATTTTTTGGGGGGCGGTTCGTTTTAAATGAGAAGTTGACCAAACCAAACTAATGTGCTTGGATAGGTCAATGGATAAAGCGTTTGCCTTCAGTCCCAAAGCTCATGAGTTCAAGTCCCGCATGGTACAACGTTTTTTTTTTTTTTAATTCATTCCAGATTAAAAAAGCACAAGAAAACTATTTACAAAACGGCAAGAAATAAAACAATGCATTAAATGAAAGGAATCAGACGAAGAAAATAATCTTATCTGCCCCTTCTCAAACTATTTTTTTTTCAAACACTCTTTTATTGGATAAAAAAAGAAGAATGTGTTAACCACAGCCTGTGGTTAACACATTCTTCTTTCTTCACAGGCATATTAACTACTTTTTTTATCCAATAAAAGACAAATGTAAAATTAGTTGTTTGAATCGAGTGTTTGAAAAAAAAAATAGTTTGAGAAGGGGCAGATAAGATTATTTTCTTCGTCTGATTCCTTTCATTTAATGCATTGTTTTATTCCTTGCTGTTTTGTAAATAGTTTTCTTGTGCTTTTTTAATTTGGAATGAATTTAAAAAAAAAACGTTGTACCATGCGGGACTTGATCCCACGAGCTTTGGGACTGAAGGCAGACGCTTTATCCATTGACCTATCCAAGCACATTAGTTTAGCATTGTCAACTTCTCCTTTAAAAGTGGACGGTTCGTTCGAACCCCCCGAACCCCCCTTCCCTACGCCACTGCCTGCGGGGATATGCTTGTACCTCTGCGTAGTACGTGCGTACCTCTGCGTATGGACGTACGCAGAGCTTTACAGTCTCCAATCTCCCTCAGGTTTCCTCTTCTACACAGAATTTAGTCAAACTGTATACTCCTTCCTCCACTCTTATAGGTCACTCTATGTTCCTCCCTCTTTTAAAAATAAGTGTTGACTATAGCCATTTTCATTCTCTTGGCAAAATCCACCACCATCTGTCCTTCCTGGTTTGTTTCCTTGACACCAAACCTACCCATCACTTCCTCATCCCCTTTTGTTTCCTTCACCATTTTCTCCTCCTTGATTTGTTGCTACAGCACATGAGTAAACTAAATTGAATTGAAGTGTCCCATGGGGGTACAGTACTGTATTTATTTTATTTTTATCTCAGGGCTGGTTCTACATCTTTTGACCCAGTCTTCTTACTCCAACCCAGACTTTCCTCTAAACTAAGCCATAGCAGCATACTGGCAGTATAAAGATCTTATCAAGTTGTCATCTCTGTGCTTTTAGGAGCAAGAGAGAGGACTTTGGTATTACTGTTTAAATAATAGATACTGTAGTTGCTTACCAAGTGTTTTGAGTGTTTAGCGAGGCCTTTGTCCCCTGCAGAGGAGATAAAAGGCACGAGCAGCTGTCCTGTAGAATCACACAGATGACAAAGTCCTGCGTTGACGGCCACAATTAGTACCAGTAAATCAGAAGTGCCAAAGCTACGGAAAGTCTAGAAACCTGAGAAATGTGGAATACGCTATGAGCTTGCCTTGGTAAGGTATTTCTTGCCGTGTTCTGCTGATTTAAAAAGGAAACTTTTTTATTCACTTAAAAGAAGAAGTGACGTAATTGTTTGTCTTTTTGTTCATTTGTTAAAGATTAGTATAACCTGACAGTTATCACTTCAGTTTCAGGTTTGTTAAAAAGAATTAGCTTTTAGACATTTGGATATAGTTTGTCTTCACAAAACATCACTTGTTGTGACGAGTGGTGAATTATTAGCAGACTGACAGTCTGTTCAAGATCATGTAGGACACTAATGACCGTAGGGTTTTAAAAAGTAGCAGTTCTTATAGGTTTTTACCTTTGTAAGTATTTCTACTTTGGTGTCAGAGCTGAGGTGAAGAATAAAAGCTTCGTTGCACACTCTTCATTTGGATCGTTTTCATTCGGTCCCACATGGCCCATTTTAGCTGTAACCCTCAGCTCGGTGTCATCGTAAGCTCCAGTGGAAAGGCCTCGGACTGTTTCCTAGATCAGGTGTCTGAGCTTTTGTTTTTGTGTCATGAACGCCTCAGTGACATACAGCCTGACAGTGAAGGGCTTTGTTTGTGTACTGTTCTTTTTGCTACATTAGCTGGCAAAATATGCAATTTTTCAATGTTTTTGATTTAAAAAAATTGTATTTGTATCAGCTATGGTAAAAAAATAACTATTATACATGCAACGTTCTGTACCAAAAGTCTCCCACAATTTGTGAGAAATGTGCAAAATCAGCAGAGTCACTTTCAGTGGCCAATAATTACAAGTCGTTTGTTTACATTCGGACATTGACCAGCACACTTTGGACAGTCTTGGCAAACAATGGATGATGTGCTGGTGAAATAATCTTACCATACCATACCATACCATACCATTTTATTTATAAAGCACTTTAAACAGGAACAAGTCCACACCAAAGTGCTGGACAAACAAACACGCAACAGGCAACACAGACAATGAAGTACAGATCTTGGGTGTATGCACTACGCAGAGTCAGAGGGTTAACAGTGGAATCAGACATGTCAGGTCCAAAGAGAAAAGGTGAAGTTCTTCTGTCTTTGTCTGAAAAGAAATGGCAACTAAAAGCTGTGAGGAGGAGAGCTGACTGTCAATGTACAAAGTTTGGGGCTGAATTTAATTGTAAACAGACATACTTGCTTATTTTTATGTAATTTTGTGGTCACACCTTAACAGTTTAAGCAATTTAATGAACCTGGGAAGAAAAAAAAATCATAAACAAGGTTTTCTTTGTTGCCTTGTTAAAAACATGCAATCTGCCTGTGAATGAGTTTATAGCCATCACATTTTTATGCATGAACACAGTAACAAAATCTAAATTGTGCATTATGTTTTATGATTATTGTTAAGATTGCAAAGCCCCAAAAAAGCCATGCCTGATCTCTGTTTTTGTTGTTTTTTTTTTCTTTCTTTTTCAGTTAAAAATATGCAGGTGCTGGTCATAAAATTTAAATATCATGAAAAAGTTAATTTATTTAAGTAATTCCATTCAAAAAGTGAAATTTATACAGTATATTATATTTCAAAAAGGCGTTCAATACAAGATCAACTGGACTTTATTTGTAACAGAAAACGTTTCGACTCCCATCCGGGAGGCTTTCTCAATTCCATGAACAACTGTGAGAAGTTTGGAGTTATAACAGAACCACGCACCATCATGTGTAAGTTTCAAGCTGAGGTAACACATACATGTAAATTGACAGATCACACCTCAACAGTAGGGGGTTCCCTTGAGGTCTCTGACAGAAGACACAACACTGTATGTAAATTGACAAAAAACAACTCCCAACCAACAAACAGAGGCTTCTCAAAGAAATTTGTTAGTCTAATTTACAGACAAGACACCTCTGTTCCCATCCGGTGTAAAACGTTTCGGAATCAGTCCCAAAACTGAGTTATAAGTCTTGGAAAGCTGAAATCTCAGACCTCCTCCTCTGTTGAGAGAAGGTTTTTCTCTCTTAACATAAACAGCTTCCTTCACACCTCTCTCAAACCATCTGTGCTCTCGGTCCAAAATTTGCACATTCTGGTCCTCAAATGAGTGACCCTTGTCCGTGAGGTGGAGGTGAACAGCTGAGTTTTGTCCAGAGGAGGTTGCTCTCCTGTGTTGAGACATTCTTTTGTGGATGGGCTGCTTAGTTTCTCCAATGTAACGGTCTGAGCAGACCTCGCTGCACTGGACTGCGTAAACCACACCACTCTGTTTGTGTGTCGGGGTTCTGTCCTTAGGGTGGACCAGCCTCTGTCTGAGAGTCCTGCTGGGTTTGAAATGTACTGGGATGTTGTGTTTGTTGAAAATCCTTCTGAAATTCTTTGAGACTCCAGCAACATAAGGAATGACAATGTTTTTCCGTCTGTTTGACTTTTTCTGTTCAATATTGTGTTTAGCAGATTTCCTTGCTGACTTGACAAAAGCCCAGTTGGGATATCCACATGTTTGCAGCGATTTGTTGATGTGTTTCTGTTCCTTTTCCTTCTCTTCTGTCCTTGTGGGGATGTGTTCGGCCCAATGCTGTAAAGTTCTGATGACAGAAAGTTTGTGTTCCAGTGGATGGTGAGAGTCAAACAGGAGATATTGGTCTACAGGTAGTCCCCGATTTACGAGCGAGATCCGTTACAACGAGGCGCTCGTAAACCGGAAATCTCGTATTTCGGAACGGTTGCCATGTCTCTCGTAAATCCGGAATTTCGCTCGTAAATTGGAACGGTTTCGCTAGCGCGACTACAAACACTCGTTTTTCATCAAAAAACTGCTTATGAGTGCATAAAAATGATCGGAAACGTGTGTCAACATGTTTAGCTAACGAACTGTGGTGAAAAAACACATGAAAACTCAGTATTTTTTGCGTTTTTTCCAAAAATTCGCCAGCTCGTAAGTCTGGAACCTCGTAGATCAGAGCGCTCGTAAATCGGGGACTACCTGTATGTGGGTTGGTTTTCTGTAAACTTCAATGTTGAGACTGTCCTCTCCTTCCATATGCACCAAACAGTCCAAAAAAGGCAGCTTGTTATCGTTAGCATCCTCTCTGGTGAACTTGATGTTGTTATCAACAGAGTTAATGTGTCTGGTGAACGCTTCCACCTCCCTGGCTTGGATTTTGACACAGGTATCATCCACAGTATCTGAACCAATGGCTTGGAGTTGTCCCCTCATAGGAGTTAAGGGCTCTCTGTTCCACTTCCTCCATGTAGAGGTTTGCAACAATGGGTGACACTGGAGATCCCATGGCACAGCCGTGCTTCTGTCTGTAAAAACTGTCATTGAACTTGAAATAAGTGGTGGAGAGGCAGAGATCCAGCAGGGTGCAGATGTGGTCTGGGGTGAAGTTGGTCCTTTTGTCCAAATCCTTGTCCTGTAGAAGTCGTTTTTTGACGGTTTCTACTGCTTCAGAAATGGGTATGCATGTGAACAGAGAAGTCACATCATATGATACAAGAGTTTCTCCCGGGGTCAGCTTCAAATGTTGAACTTTGTTGGTGAAATCAATGGAGTTTTTTATATGATGAGGTGTGTTTCCAACCAGAGGAGCTAAAATACCAGCCAGATGTTTAGCAACATTGTATGTCACTGAGTTCATGCTGCTCACGATGGGTCTGAGAGGTGTACCTTCTTTGTGTATTTTTGGAAGTCCATACAGACAGGGAGTGGCCTCACCCGGGTATAATCTGTAATACAATGATCGATTGATTGTTTTCTCCTTTTCGAGTTTTTGCAGATAATCAGTGACTTTCTTTTTAAAGGTGTTAGTTGGATCCCTCTTCAGGGGCTCATAGGTGTTCCTGTCACTCAGTAGTGTGGTTATTTTCTCCTGGTAATCAGATGTGTTGAGTATTACTGTGCATCTTCCTTTGTCCGCTGGTAAAATGGTGATGTTTTGGTCTTGGCTGAGTGATGTTATGGCTCTCCTTTCCTGCGGTGTAAGATTTGAGGGAGGCAGTTTGGCACTGGAGAGGGTAGCTGATATTTTCATCCNAAAATCAATGGAGTTCTTTATATGATGAGGTGTGTTTCCAACCAGAGGAGCTAAAATACCAGCCAGATGTTTAGCAACATTGTATGTCACTGAGTTCATGCTGCTCACGATGGGTCTGAGAGGTGTATCTTCTTTGTGTATTTTTGGAAGTCCATACAGACAGGGAGTGGCCTCACCCGGGTATAATCTATAATACAATGATCGATTGATTGTTTTCTCCTTTTCGAGTTTTTGCAGATAATCAGTGACTTTCTTTTTAAAGGTGTTAGTTGGATCCCTCTTCACTCAGGGGCTCATAGGTGTTCCTGTCACTGAGTAGTGTGGTTATTTTCTCCTGGTAATCAGATGTGTTGAGTATTACTGTGCATCTTCCTTTGTCGGCTGGTAAAATGGTGATGTTTTGGTCTTGGCTGAGTAATGTTATGGCTTTCCTTTCCTGCGGTGTAAGATTTGAGGGAGGCAGTATATTATATTCATTCATTACACACGGACTGATATATTTCAAATGTTTATTTCTTTTAATGTAGATTATTATAACTGACAACTAACGAAAACCCCAAATTCAGTATCTCAGAAAATTTGAATATTGTGAAAATGTTCAATATTGAAGACACCTGGTAATAATATAATAATAATAATCATTTTTATTTAAAAGCGCCTTTCAGGACACCCAAGGACACTTCACAGCAAGAAACATATCACAGAGATTGTGTAAAAACAAACACACACAGTTCAAACATCAGTAGGAACAAATTGAAATATAAAATTAATAAAGAATATAAAATTCAAAATGATATAAAATACATTTAGTGAAGTTAATGATAAGCTAATCTAAAGAGATGTGTTTTCAGAGCGGTCTTGATTAGAGAAAGGGAGGTGGTGTTTCGTAGGTCTGGCGGTAGAGCTTTCCAGAGGTGAGGGGCAGAGCAGGAGAAGGCCCTGCTCCCCATGGTGGAGAGGCGGGCAGAGGGTACATGGAGATGTAGCGAAGAGGAGGATCTGAGAGAGCGTGATGGATGGAGATTTGTAGGAGGTCAGATAGGTGCCACACTCTAATAGCTAATTAACTCAACACACTTGCAAAGACCTTTAAATGGTCTCTGTCTAGTTCGAGCCACGCCTAATCTGACCCGCTCAGCTTGCCCGTTTCGGAGTAGGGACAGGCTGAGCGTGACTGAACAAAATCAGACCGTCTGCTTTGGATTGAACAAGAGTAGCGCCCCGCTGAAGCCATGGAGCTCGAATGCTCACCGAGAAGTTGCTAAACTTCATCGTAATTAATGACCACCCGCTATCAGTTGTAGAAAACAAAGGATTTCGCAGCTTGATACTTGCAGCCAAGTTTACCCTCCAGGAGAGATTTATCAGTACAGTAGCTACAACTGTAGACAATCATAAAAAAAGCATCGAAAATTACAAGAAAATTATATTTAAATAAACAAAACTAAAACAACTACCGGTACATTATAAAGCGATGTAAAATACTAAAAACAGGAACATGTCTGTGTTGGCCATGAACTTAGCAGATGTTTAAAGCCATTAAAAAAAGTATTCATTCATTTAAAAGAAACAAAATAAAACCATCAAAAAGAAGAAAAAAAAACATTGAATGAAAAGAGTGCAGAAAGAAGAAATTAATTATTTTATCTGCCCATTATTTAAAAAATATATAAAATACATTTAGACAGTCACTTAAATTAATCACCTTAATATCCACTTTAAAGCTAGGAATAAAAACATGTTTTGTGTTAGCAGGATTTAATTCTAACTTTATCCAACATTAATAAAACTTACCTAAAGTTGCCTTTTGGACATGCATGCATATATTTTTACAAATTGTACTTGAGAGGAGATTAATGCAGTCTCGTATAAAATCAATATTTATGATGATGATATTGTAAAGGTATCGGTATCGGTCGATATCCAGATTTGGGGATCGGGATTGGATCGGGGGGAAGAAAAAGTGGATTGTGCATCTCTAATTAAAATAAATAAACATTTGAATTATATCACTCTGTGTGTAATGAATGAATATACTGTAATACAGTATACATGTTTCACTTTTTGAATGGAATTACTGAAATAAATCAACTTTTTAATGATATTCTAATTTTATGACCAGCACCTGCACATTCTTACAAATAAATGTGTAAAAATAAAAAAATTTCTAGGTTGTGTGCTAAATGTATTTTTCTCAAACTGGTAGAAGGTTATTCTTGTTACCCTGTTATTACAGCTTTGAAAATGTTGCTCTACCTTCATTTTAGGCTTCTGGAGACAGACGGCAAGTCTCTGCGCTCCATGAATGGCTCCCGGCGTAACAGCGGCTCCTCCCTGGTTTCCAGCTCTTCTGCCTCGTCCAACCTCTCCCACCTGGAGGAGGACGCGTGGATTCTGTGGGGCAGAATGGTTAATGAGTGGGAGGATGTGCGCAAGAAGAAGGAGAAGCAGCTAAAGGTGAGGATAGTTCCTGTGGTTGTTAAGAACCGACCATCACTTCAAAGGTTAAGGTTGTATCTCTATGAGCTGCGACTGCTGGAGAATTGTTGAAGACTTGAAGTTGTGAGAAAATGGGCAAACATTCAGTTGCAGTCTTACCTAATTGAGTGTTTTTGACCTGTCAGGCTTGTTTGTACACTTCTTCTTTAACATATGCTTTGTGCACAGCCAGAGATCTACATGGAACTCATTTTCACAGCCAGCTTGTAAAAAAAATAAAACTAAATAAATCACAACTTATTTTGTGTACACAGCTTGCAAAACTGCTCACTTTTCATTGCCCATTTCCACTCACATTGAACACCCCAAGCTTTTTTGTACACACCATGTCAGTTGTCCTCATGTTTTTAAACTGTCCCTCGTCACGGAGCAGGGCAGTTGGGAAAACTATCTGTCCATGTGTGCATGTTGTGTGCATGATAACTTGAAAAACGAATGAGGTACTGACTTCCATTTTTAGTGTGTGGCTGCATCTAGGCCAGGGCTGGGTGATATCTCGATATTCTTTAAATATAAAGATAACTATCTCGATATAAACGATATACCGGTAGTTTTATACTTGAAAATCCTGCCGTCTCTTTCTCCCAGGCGGTCCTGCTCCTTCTCCCTCGAACACACACAGCTCTCAGCCACGTGCCCCCCTTCCTGCTTCTCCCAGGAGGGCTTGCTAGTATTTTGTTTCTTTAGTTGATTGGCTCCATCGTTTCACCTGGTCATGGATAAAATGTCTCCCTCCATTTGCCAGGATCCATCAATCTGCCCTGCCTGGGACAAGAAATAATGAAAACTTACCTCTGTTGTTTATTTGTCATATGCAGGTTAACACAAGGTTAACAGTACAATGACATGTTGAGAATGAGAAGAACCAATTTAAATGGCTAAAAAAAAAAAAAACTAGAAATACTAAAGCATGTAATAAAAGTACAAAATAAAGTACCAAAAAGTGCAAAAGAAATATATTTACAAGGTCCAAAAGAAATATAATAGACAACAAAATGGTAGAATATAACGGTGCAAGTGAAGCAATGACAGGTTGTCCTTTGCCGGAGGGACCTGCCTCCTCCTCAGCAAGTAGATTAACACAATTTTATATTGTGCATTCTTGAGTTTTCTTTAGTGCTGATTCATAAAACCACATCAAAGCCTGAGACCGGTACATTAAACACATTATATTGACCGGCCCGGTCATGACAACGTAGCGCGTTAACATCATATCCAGAAGATGTTTGTAAATTTCAGCTAAATCTCAGGCTTTGGTTATCCCGTGCGAATGCGCCACATAAAAAGCAGACATTGGGGAGTGATTTATTTATTACGTGTGGTCCTTAGGTAAAACTAATCCTGTGCAAATGGGGCTAAAGTCTGAGGTTTAATAATAATCGGGTGCTCTTTTGTGTAAGTGACAAGTCATACATGTGGCTCAGCTCAGACTTAGTTTCTTCTTTTAAAAAAAGCAACTGCAGCACATTATTGTTTTGGTGCTTTTGAGCGTCTGATGTGTATCAACAAGCTGCAGCTATCAAATATATCTTCTTGTAGTCAGTGGAGGAAGATACATGTCTCCAAATGAGATCAAAACACCAAAGTCTTTGCAGGGGAAGGTTTTTGTTGTTTTGGGCAGTGTGTGAGTAAATGGAGAAGTGCTGCAAAGTGCCTATAGACATGCATGGTGTTATGTAATTTAACAGAAGTGGTCAACAGATGGCTCAGTTAGGCTGGGATTCATAACTGCTGAGACCTCTACAAAACTGACGTTTTCTTCCTCTGGGTTCGTAAAGAAACCACATTTCTGCTGCATGAATGAAGGAACCTTTATTAATCTCCACTTGTCAGCAAAGTCTGACTCTGATGTTCTCGTAAGCAGTGGTGTAGGCCAGAAAGCAGCTTTTGTTTGAGTTCAGGCCTGAAATGGTGCGTCGTTGTTTCACAGAACAAAGCACAGTCTGTCTTGTCCAAGTCTGTGGAGGAGCGAGGGATCCCCGCTGAAAGTCTGTGTGGGTGGATCTCTGTTCCAGATGCTCCCTGCACTACCAAACACACACACACACACACACACACACACGCACACACACACACACACACACACACACACACACACACACACACACACACACACACACACACACTTGATGGTACACTGTCATCACAGCAGGAAAGACCAGTGATCCTGTCAGCACTGAGGAAATTGCATAAAAAGCTTAAATCAGCATTAGTGCATGGAAACAAGCTGCTGTTGAAAGTGACTTATTTATTAAATTATACTTAGTGGAATGGAAAGGAAGACCGGTGACTTGATGCTAAATAAAGATGTTTTATTTCTGTTTAGGCCATTGCATTCTAATGCAGTTTATTTTCTTCACATGTAGAATTGTTGTATTAATGTGAAATTATTATTATTATTATTATTATTATTATGTAAAAATTTTAGCTAAATGTAATGTGAAAATAATGTGAACTATTTAAATAAAGCAAGACTAAACAGTACTTTTATAGAGCCTGGGTTTTTCCTGACTGTGTGTCAGTGAGATTAAAAACAGACTGAATCCTCTCCACGTCAGAGAGAGGCCGTAAAAATAAATCTTGTAGCTGGAAAAAAGCAAAACCTTCTTCGCTCATTTTGGTCTTCAGATGATCCACCCTCTGCAGGTATTGGATCACTGATTGATCTCTCTCAGGAGATTAATTAGAACATAGGGGTCAAACTCAAGGCCCGGCCGGGGGCCAAATGTGGCCCTCATTGACATCTGACCCGCAAGATGATATGTGAACCATAAAATGCTTCTATCTCATGAATTTTGTTCAGTAATCTTTGATTAGATGTCGAAAGCACAGCAGAACATCAAATGAGACCAATCAAACTCTAGTTGAGGAATTTGTGACCAAGAAAATATGTCGGCTATCTCATTTGAATTAATGTAGATTCTGAAATCGGCACTTAGTTTGAAAAAGGTTTTAATTTTGGCCCCCTTTTGTAAGTGAATTTGACACCCCTGTTTTAGAATAACCAGAATCAGCTCTCTGTCTGTAACAAACATTCATTGCTAATTATTATATTATATATTATTATTATTTCAGTCATGCTTTCAAGTGTTATAATTGCCAAAAGATCACAGATTTTCAAAGTAAGTTTGGACGTGACACAGTTGGCTAATTGAAAGATGAGCCATGGGTTGTTTATTTAAAATAAATTATTTTAAATGATTTGCACCGTGTGTGCAGCCCACAAGTGAAGGGAAAGCTCCATCCTGCAGCTGATCAGCTGTTTTTCTCAGCCACACACACATTTCTTCTGCTGTAGCTTTGTGAAGGGTTAACCCTTTGCTGTCACAGATGGTGCATTCGCGTGTAATCGGATTTCCCATGAATAAACACGGTGCGAAGTTTAAAATCAATTTAAAATCCAAATTAAATATATTTATAAGTTTGTTTGCAAAAACGAACATAGTTGAATGATACAAGATATTTATGTTGAGTCATTTAATGAAAATTAAAAAATAATGTCAGTGGGACTTTAAGCTCATCCAGAGTGTTGGGTCTTGCGTCTCTCAACTTTCTCTTCACAATATCCAACAGATTCTCTCTGGGGTTCAGGTCAGGAGAGTTGGCAGGCCAATTGAGCACAGTAATACCATGGTCAGTAAACCATTTACCAGTGGTTTTGGCACTGTGAGCAGGTGCCAGGTCGTGCTGAAAAATGAAATCTTCATCTCCATAAAGCTTTTCAGCAGATGGAAGCATGAAGTGCTCCAAAATCTCCTGATAGCTAGCTGCATTGACCCTGCCCTTGATAAAACACAGTGGACCAACACCAGCAGCTGACATGGCACCCCAGACCATCACTGACTGTGGGTACTTGACACTGGACTTCTGGCATTTCCTTCTCTCCAGTCTTCCTGGGGCGGCCGTTGTGTAGTGGTAATGGCAGTCGTCCCCCGATCGGAAGGTTGGAGGTTCGAATCCCGGTTCCCCACACCATGTATCGTTGTGTCCTTGGGCAAGACACTTAACCCCGAGTTGCTCCCGGTAGGACTGGATGGTGCCTTGCATGGCAGTCTGCCGCTACCGGTGTATGAATGTGTGTATGAATGGGTGGATGGTTGGTATTGTAAAGCGCTTTGGGGCCCCTCATAGGGGGCTAGAAAGCGCTATATAAATAAGCTCCATTTACCATTCCTCCAGACTTTGGCACCTTGATTTCCGAATGACATGCAAACGTTGCTTTCATCCAAAAACGTACTTTGGACCACTGAGCAACAGTCCAGTGTTGCTTCTCTGTAGCCCAGGTCAGGCGCTTCTGCTGCTGTTTCTGGTTCAAAAGTGGCTTGACCTTGTGAATGCGGCACCTGTAGCCCATTTCCTGCACACGCATGTGCACGGTGGCTCTGGAATCAGCCCTTCTCCACAATCTTCTTCAGGGTCCGGTCACCTCTTCTCGTTGTGCAGTGTTTTCTGCTACACTTTTCCCTTCCCACAGACTTCCCACTGAGGTGCCTTGATACAGCACTCTGGGAACAGCCTATTCGTTCAGAAATGTCTTTCTGTGTCTTACCCTCTTGCTTAAGGGTGTCAATGATGGCCTTCTGGACAGCAGTCAGGTCGGCAGTCTTACCCATGATTACGGTTTTGAGTAATGAACCAGGCTGGGAGTTTTTAAATTCCTCAGGAATCTTTTGCAGGTGTTTAGAGTTAATTTGTTGATTCAGATGATTAGGTTAATAGCTCGTTTAGAGAACCTTTTCATGATATGCTAATTTTTTGAGACATGAATTTTGGGTTTTCATGAGCTGTATGCCAAAATCATCAGTATTAAAACAATAAAAGACCTGAAATATTTCAGTTGGTATGCAATGAAACTAAAATATATGAAAGTTTCATTTTTCTCATTACATTATGGAAAATAATGACCTTTATTACAATATGCTAATTTTTTTAGAAGGACCTGTATGTCACATTGTAAACATCTTAATCACAAAATATAAAAGTGTTCAAAGTTATTTTTAATTATTTTAGAACTTCTATGTTCAGTTATTGAAGTGTCCTGGTAGTTGATCAATAAGTACATTTCTGCTCGGTGCTGCAGAGCTGAAGCTGTGTGGACCACTGGTCTAGGTCTGATTATTAAATTATTGTTAAAGGATGCTCAGCTGTGTAAACACTCTTGACATTTTTCATGAGTAGATTATCTTAAGCATGAGTTATTTTAAGCAAGATGTTGAGAACTCTGTTCTTTGTTGCAATGTAGCTCCTTATGAACCTGCTACTGTTCAGTAAATGGACCAGTTGGCCACCTCCTGGCTCCACCATTGTACCTGGTGTTGGACATGGGCACCGGCAAACCCCGTGACCCAAAATGGAAGAAGCGGGTACAAGATAATGGATGGTCTCTGCCAACTGTGCTGTTGCTGTTCAGTGTACTACAGTGGTTTGCAGCTCCTCGGCTGATGTTTCTCTCAGATATAACCAGTGTTGGGAATGTTACTTTTAAAAAGTAATTAATTATAGTTACTAGTTACTTCTCCCAAAAAGTAACTGAGTTAGTAACTGAATTACTCCCCTATAAAAGTAATTAGTTACCAGGGAAAGTAACTATTGTTTGTTTGGTTGGTTTACGTTTAGATATAACTACGAATTTAAAGTAGAATTGCAAAGACAAAGTAGAATTGCAAAGACAGGTACTTAACACAAAACTTTCAATACTTACTGCACCTCAACAGAACATGACTGGTTGACATACTATACTTCAAGTTTTTTCTTCATTACAAAAATACAGTTTAACAAAATAATATAACAATTGTGTTTTTAGCTCTATGTACACACTGTACTGTTCAAGTGTTTTCTTAGAAATAAAAGTAAACAGTTAAAATAAGTGCTTTAACTCTGTAGTGTAAAATAAAATCAAACCCTCACACAACTGGTTCTTCAAGTATTTTCTTAAAAACAAAAGAACCATTTTAACAATATGAAGTACTTTTAAAACAGTACTGAAAATCTGAATTACCTGAACAAATCCAACATTAGCTACTAAACTATCCATGCATAGATGGATTCATTTATCCACTCAGTCAACCCAGTCATCTGCTGACCATCTTACACTTCACATGTACGTTCTTGCCTTTTACCTCAAGGAGAGTAAAGTAGTGTCTGTATTTCCACTTTGAAAACGCCAACTTTCCCTCCAGACTCGCCATTGCTGCAGGACTTCTGCTAACGTTTCAGATTTGGAGCTGCAGCGTGTGGTTTGCGAGTGAACTGAACAACAAAACCGCTGATTGGCTTACCTCTACCTGTTACTCTACCTTAGCCAATCATCATCGGTTCCGGCGGAGCTGATGGACGCTCCCTCTGGCTCTCTGAGTCTTTTATCATCAAACTGACCTGTTTTTCGAATTGGACTAAAGTTGGTCCATCTTCCTACCGAATTCGGTGTTAGCGACTCAGGGAGCCGCACGGGACCGTCCAAATTTTTTATTTCGGTCCTGGACCGGCCGCTGCGAACCATCTGTCACTCTGGGCGCTTCCAGCCGGCCAGGTGAGTCGTGGAGCTTGGAAACTGCCCCACGTAGTCTCGGTGTGTTATTTTTTTCCCCCTCCTCCCTTTTTTGGACCACAGCTGAATTTCTCATCTGGAACTATGGTTCTACCTGGTTCAAGCAAGATTCGCACGGAAGGAATTTCACTGATTTTTTTCTGCTGCCTTTTGTTTGAATGACCTCGTGGCTTGGGGGTGGGGGGGAGTGTACCTGGCCGAACCTGGACCAGAACAAAAACCGAGTTGGCTGTGGGGGACTTTGTTTGCATTAAAGCCGTTCTCAGCTGTGACCCGTTACCCAAAGAGGAGGGATTGTACATCTCCGCTCCGTGGGATCACGGTGGGAACCGCGCTCTGTGCTCAGCTGGAGAGACGCGCGGCTGCGCACGGCTGCTTTGAAGTGCCGCTGATCTGGGTGAGCAGAACTGAACCGAGCTGAGGATCAGTTGAATTCTTCAACCACTCAGTTGAGACTTGCTGTTTTTCATTTATTCTTGGAGGTGGCTTTTTTTGGACTGAAGAGGGAACAGCATAACAATAAATATCTTACCTACTGTAGATAACTCGTTAAAGAGCCTCATTTTGGAGAATCCAGTTCCTCAATAACAAATATCTTACCTGCTGTAGATAACTCTTTAAAGAGCCTCATTTTTTGAGAAACCAGTGCCTCAGCAACAAATGTCTTACCTGCTGTAGATAACTCTTTAAAGTGCCTCAATTGGTGAAAACTGTCATTTTTGTTGAAAACATCCAACTGGCTCAGACAGCAGAGAGGACGTGAAGCAGAATGACGGGATGTGAAGCGCGGAGGATTAGGATCATCATTGTTTTGGTGTCTATTTCACACTGTTGTGAGCTGTTGTGGATCAGACGAGCAGAGAGTGAAGCGCAGAGGATCAGGATCATCACTGTTTGGTCCCTGTTTCACACTGTTGTGAGCTGTTTGTGGATCAGACGAGCAGAGAGTCATTGGTGCCTGTTTCACACTGTTGTGAGCTGTTTGTGGATCAGACGAGCAGAGAGTCATTGGTGCCTGTTTCACACTGTTGTGAGCCGTTTGTGGATCAGATGAGCAAAGAGTGACGTGTATCGCTGAGGATCAGGAGCTGCGTTGCTTGGTGCTGTTCACGTTGTTGTTCCTTTACTGACTTGTAACAGGCTACAACCATGCCCTTAATTTCTGGAGGCTTTTCTGTTAGCTCACTCTGCTATTTGCTACAAATTGCTTGTTTCTTTCCGTTGATTCTGGATCCAGCTTGTGTTCACCATGGCCACATCCATTCATTTTCTCAAGGGGGCTGGACCCCCCCTCACACAAACTGCAGTTGGGCCTCCACAACGGAACTGTTTTCCCACTTAATTTGTGACGCTTTATGGTCTGAGACTTTTCTGCATCATTCATATTACTGTCATTATTTTCAGTTCTCAGACTACCTGGAATCACTGAATCTTATCAACACATCTGGATCTGCCCATCACTGCAACCTTCAATGTTTTTGGGTTCTGAATGATCGTGTCTTCATCAATGTTTCTCATGGTTTAATTACGGGTGCAAAATGTCACACTGTTAACTCCTGTAATTACACATCAGTGACAAAGAAGTCAAGTAAATGTCTGATATTAATGTTGGTATTGATCTCAGGGATTCAGCCCAACCCAGGTCCCTCTATTAACTACAGTACTCCCAGTGAGTTTAAAAATAATTCAGGTCTTCATTTCCTGCATGTAAACGCTTGTAGCCTTCTAAAAAAACTTGATGAACTGAAAATCCTAATCAGTTCTTCTGGGGCAGATGTGATCGTTATCTCTGAAACTTGGCTCAACAAATCTGTTTTGAAAAATGACCTGGCAATCAATGAATTTAAGATCTATCGTTGTGATCGTAATAAAAGGGGAGGTGGAGTCGCTATTTACATCAGAGACTCTTTGGCTGCCAGGATTGCGTCTAAAAAAACAATCGCAAACCAGTTTGAGGCTTTAGCTGTGAACATCAGTTTGAAGGGAGGTCAGATCTTAACTGTTGTAGGTTGTTATCGTCCCCTCCGCAATACCTGAAGCTCTGTCCTCCCTGACTGAATTCATAGGAAATTTAAAACACAATGAGATTGTTATGGTAGGAGATTTCAACATTGATTGGAATAAGTCGACCCCCCTCTGTGATAAATTCAAGGAATGTTGCCTATCTCTCAATCTAACACAACTTATCGATTCTCCCACCAGACCAAACAAAAAATGTCCCGAAAAATCTTCCACCTTAGATCTGTTTTTCACAAATGCACCTCACAAATTTCCTGGTACAGGTGTATTTGCTAACATTTTGAGTGATCATTCTGTAATAGCAGCTCTTAGATCTACTAAACTTCCACCTGCCAAGCTCAGAATAATTCAAAAAAGAGATTTGAAATGTTTCTGTTAGGGATGCACCGATCCACATTTTCTTGCTTCCGATCCGATCCCGATACTTAAATCTGCGTATCGGCCGATACAGATCCGATCCGATACTGAAAAACAGCATTAATTGAAACATTGCTTTCCTATTTAAAAATAAAAAACAGACATAAATGAACTACTGAACTGCACATTTATTTTATAACTATTCAGAGTCAGAGTCAGAGTCAGAGTCAGAGTCAGAGAGTCTTTATTGTCATTTGCACCGCATGTAGTACATGTGATGAAAACGAAATTATGTACACGGGGTCCCAGTTACATCCAACAACAACTACAAGAGAAACAACAAATGCAAGAGAAAAACAGTAATAACATTCTAGGATTAACTAAGAGAAGCATCAGCTAGTAATACTCTAAGCCCTAATGTAGTAGAAAAACATCGTTATAAACAGCAGCACGAACATGAGTCATTATGAGCAGATGGTCACAGGTGAAACGCAGCAACAAGAAACAGATCAGCATCAACATGATGTGATATTTTGCAGTGTTTATTCTTGTTATTTATTTATTCATGAGTCTGACAGCCTCAGGGTAGAAGCTGTTCCTCAGTCTAGTGGTTCTACATTTGATGCTCCTCAACCTCCATCCTGAGGGGAGTGGGGCAAAGAGCGAGTGTGCTGGGTGAGTGAGATCCTTCATGATGCAGGTGGCTCTTTTCCTGCACCTGGTACAACAATCTTAAATGAAAATAACTGTTCACAAGCTTAGTCAAACACATAAAAAAATCTTTAAATTTAACTTGTTCAGTGAGTGCAATTAGGAATTCAAAATATTCTCTCTTATTTTTTTAAAGCAGTGATTAACCATTGTAACCAAAGAAAATGGTTTAAAAAATCAAATGAGAAAAATATTAAACATTTTACAGACAGTATTTGTATTGACTGAAGAAAATATATTAAGCAAATAAAATTACAATGAAAATAACTGTTAGGTCAGGTGAAGTCTTGGTTCAGTTTCTCAGTCCAAAATTATATAACAACATTTGGCTGCCCTACGGAGGGTGGGCCACAGGTAGGGCCAGGCTCCAGGGGCACCGGCCCTTGTTGGCCCCACCCCAGAACCGCCCCTGCTGCTCAACGGAATTTGCCACTTGTCAAACATTTCCTTCAGGCTAGCTGCTATCGCTTCACTGGTGTGTGACCCACACACCGTTAAACTTAAAAGTGACACGGGGGAGACGTCAGAGCTCCAAATGTCTGTCGTGAAACTCATGGCTTTAACATCTTTTATCTCCTCCAATATGCGTTTGCACACTTTACCGTGCAGTTCAGGTAGAGCCGTTTCTGACAAATATTTTCTGCTCATCGGAGGAGATGCGGAGGTGCGGCGCGCACACATCTCCAGGCTGTGACTTGCGCTTTGGTCCGCAGGCTGGAGCATGCGCCGCGCGTGCACTCAGAGCACAGAGGACAGCAGACAGCTCGTGGAGGAAGCTGAGTGAAGTTGACACCCCACCCACGTCAAAAATTAAAGCAAACAGTCTGAATGGTTAGTGTTCCGTTAGTGCTGGTTTGTGCCGTTAAAATTTTCGTTTGTGCTGCTTTGGTTTTGGAGATATTAAATATTATTTTTTTAGGTCATCTAAAGGTCACCATCCCCCATACACCTCCGAAACGCACCGGAGTGGTCTAGTTTGGTCTAGTTTGTTAGTGCTCCGTTAGTGCTGGTTTGTGCCGTTGAAACTAGCGTTTGTGCTGCTTTAGTTTATGAGATATTAATAATTAAATATTTGACCGATGACGTAGTTTTTCGGATCCGCCTCTCGGGTTGCAGTGCGCGCTCCCGACACAGGGTTGCAGTGCGCGCTCCAGACACAGGGTTGCAGTGCGCGCTCCCGACACAGTGGGAACAGATGACCTAAAAAATAATATTTAATATCTCCGAAACCAAAGCAGCACAAACGAAAATTTTAACGGCACAAACCAGCACTAACGGAGCACTAACCATTCAGACTGTTTGCTTTAATTTTTGACGTGGGTGGGGTGTCAACTTCACTCAAGCTCGTGGAGGAGATGTGTGTGCGGCGCGCACACATCTCCAGGCTG
>JBBPBX010014450.1:18353-32797 GCA_038048925.1 Garcialebias charrua
AGAACCCTCTGATTATACTCCTATCAGCCATAACATCATCAGGTCACCTTCCAACAGACTCAACTTGTTGTGAGATGGCACATAATGCCTGCTGGACATGGGCACCAGAGACACTCATGACTCAAAAAGGAAGAAGCGGGTAAAGATAATTGGATGGATGGATGGATGGAATTCATAAAATTCTGAAAACTCTTAACTCTTGGAAAATCTTATGGGTCAAAACCAGCCAAGCATTTGAAGCAGTTAATAAGGTGGTTCATGTTTCCCTGTAAAGGCCCAGGCAGAGCTCTGCGTACGGCTTGTACGCCGCTCTACGCGTGTGTTCTGTGCGCACGCGTTCACCAGCACAGCTCTGCGTTCGTTCTCGCGTTAAATTCTCGCGTTTTCGCTCCAAATTCTTGTCGTAATTTGAGCAGCTGCGCGCAGAGCGTTTACCTACGGGACAAACTGAGGTCGCTGATTGGTCATTTGCTGACACGCCTACTGAATTGATTGACAGGTCGGGTGGGGGAAAAAAAGGCACGAGCTGGCTCAGGCTGCAGCCGCTGCGGTGTTCTAAACTTTATATGTTAATAAAAAGTTCTAAAAAATAAAAATAAAAACAGGGAGCGCTGGTCCTGCAGCCCACAGCCCACCAGGAAATCTGTAGAACCTCGCGCAGCCACGTAGGACCCGAGTTTAATTCGCTCGTGACAAATTCATTCATTTCTCATCATTTCAGTCATGGAGTCAACGGAGGAGGAAGCGATCACTTGACTTTTGGCAAAAAAACAAAAGAAAAGTCCAGATCAGGGATGAAGAAGGGAATTTAATACATTTGTGTCACATACAAAACAGTCCGGCGCCGGGCAGTTTATTGTGAGACAACGCGCCTCGCGTACGCGGTCGTAAAATTTCAGCTTTGCGCGTCCGTGCCCTGCGGGGCTACGCTTGTGCTTCTGCGTACGTACGGCGTACAGTGGCATACTGCCTTATGCAGAGCTCTGCCGGGGCCTTAAGGAACACTAACTGCTGTAAAATGAAAGAAACTTCCAGGAGTTAAACCATCTGAAACCTGTCTCTCAGACCATAAACAAATTTTCACTGAGGTAACCAGCAACATTTGACTGAAAACAATCATAAACCACAGGTGATACTATTTCTACAATGGAGCTTATTTGATCAGAGCAATGTTTATGTCAGTGGTATGTCAAAATGACCTCCACATGAATGACAGGACTGAATACTCTGATGCATGCTCAATAATCCAGGTAGAAAAATCTAAAAAAGCTAAGTCTGGTCCTCTGGACATTCAAAAAATAAAACAAAACAAAGCAAAAAAAAAAAAAGAGTTATGAGAAGAAGAGGTCCAAGCTAATCAGGGCATATGTTGGAGGTAATTTAGCTAAAATATTCCCTTACGGGTACCGGAGTATTGATCTGGTATCATGACAAATCCAGTTGTGTTGACAGTGTACTCTATTGATTCAGTCTTCAGCTGCAGCCATTAGTAGATGTAGGTTAGTGCTCCCTGGAGCTCAGCTTGGGCCTGCTCCTCTGAATCTATCTGATCAGCATGTAGTCACTCACTGCAACTAAAACACACACACATCCATCACACACCCTGGTTCCCCATGTCGTACAGCACAGGTTTAGCAATAATGGGTTACAGGATACTGAAGGATGTTCTGTCAGAGATACAACTACCACGTGTTTATGGTTTGTTTCTTTTGATTATTTTATGTTGTAAAGTCAGAAAAAATCTATTTTTTCTGCATAATCAAATCACCTCCATTTTTGTTTTTTGTTTTGGCACTTTTACTTATCGCTTTTGTCAATCGCTTATGTGGGTGTCTGTGCGTGTGTGCATACATGTGCGTTTGTCCGCTTGCTTACCTGCCTGCTTCTGTAGGTATGGAGGGGCCAATGTCTCATCGGGCCCCGCTTGGCCCTCCTTCTGCTGCCCGTTTCCACCGGCGAAGAACCTCTGGCACAAGAGATGAACGCTACCGATCAGGTATAGATGCCACACTGGCCAGATACTTACAGGCAGAATAAAGAATATGACCATATAAATGGTATCAACCTACTGATGTATAATTAATGGTAAGAACTCACCAGAGTTAAGCTCTGCTGATTAATAAATTAACTCCAGTTGTTGTAAAAATTCAGTCCTTGAATTAATGCAGAATTTGCACACAAAAGTTTTTAAATGCGAGGCATTTTGTGTCATCACTTTTCACTTATTTCTGATTTATTTTGATTAATGAATAATAATAATTATTTTGAATAGAGGTGATTTACAAAAGTACATGATGTAGTTAGAACTTTTCCTTCCTCAGTCTGGTTAGCTCCTCTACCACCATTGTACACCACTCTATGTTCAACAAAGTTGCACAAAGATGGCTGCCTCTTGGAATTGGAGGGGAAGTAAGGCTCATAGCATTGGAGCAGGGTTTAAACTGTTTTCCCATGGAGTGGATAGAAAGAGAAATGGAGTAGGGTTGTCCTGAAGGAGGAATTGGCAAAGAATGTAGTAGAGGTGAAAATAGTGTCAGATAGGGTGATGTGCCTGAAGGTAGAAGGAACGGGTCAGATGCTAAATGTTGTCAGTGTTATGCTACACAGGTTGGATGTGATGTAGAGGAGAAAGATACATTTTGGAAGGATCTGGATGAAGTGATAAATACCGGTAGTATTCCCAAGGAGGAGAGAGTGGTGATCGGAGCAGACCTGAAGGGACATGTTGATGAAGGAAACAGAGGGGATGAGGAAGTGATGGATATATTTGGTGTAAAGGAAATAAACCAGGAAGGACAGATGCTGGTGGCTTTTGCCAAGAGAATGGAAATGTCTGTAGTCAACACCTATTTCCAAAAGAGGGAGGAACATAGAGTGACCTATAAGAGTGGAGGCAGGTAGACTACATTATGTGAAGAAGAGGAAACCTGAGGGAGATTGGAGACTGTAAGGTTGTGGCTGGGGAGAGCGTGGCCAGACATCATTGGATGGTGGTGTGTAGAATAACTGTTGTAGTGAAGAAGAGAAAAATAATAAAATCAGAGAAGAAGACCAAATGGTGGAAGCTGAAGAATGAAGAATGTTGTAAGTTCAGAGATAATCTGTTAAAGGCTCTGGGTGACAAGATAGAGCTTCTAAATGATTGGACTACTAGAGCAACAGTAATTGCAGAGACAGATAGGAAGGTACTTGGTGTGTCATCTGGATAGAGAATGGATGATAAGGAAATATGGTGATGGAATAGTGAAGTGCAAGATGCTATTCAAAGACAGAGGTTAGCCAAGAAGAAATATGACAGTGAAAGGACTGAACAGAGGACATGGGAGTAAGATGAGATGTGATGTAGAGCAAAGAGTGGGGCATAGCAGAAGGCATTTGATGAGTTGTGTGGGAGGCTGGACACCAAAGAGGGTGAGAAGGACTTGTCCTGATTGACTAGACAGAGGGATCAGGCTATACTGTAAAGGATGTGCAGCAGGTTAGGTTTGTTAAAGATAGAAACAGAAAGAAATGTTCTAACAAGTGATAACATGATGGGAATATGGAAGGAGTACTTTGGGGAGCTAATGAATTAAGAGAATGAAAGGAAAAGAAGAGTATAGGTCAATGAAACTTTGGACCAGGAAGTGGGAAAGAACTGTTAGGGTGACATTCGTAAAGCTCTGAAAAGAATGAAGAAGGGGAAGGCAGTAGGACCTGACAGAGCAGTGGAGGTTTGGAAATGTCTGGGAGAGATGGCATTGAGGTTTTTGACTCAAATATTCAGTGGCATATTTGAGGTTGAGAAAATGTCTGAGGAATGGAGAAGAAATGTGATGGTGCCCTTTTTTAAGAACAAGAGTTGTAGCAACTACAGGGGACAAGTTGTTGAGCCACACGATGAAGATCTGGGAGAGAGTTGTGGAAGCAAGACTTAGACAAGAGGTGACTATCTGTGAGCAACAGTATGGTTTCATGCCAAGAAAGAGCACCACAGATGCCATGTTTGCTTTGAAAATGCTGATGGAGAAGTACAGAGAGGGTCATAAAGAACTCCATTGTGTCTTTGTGGATTTAGAAAAAGCATAAAGGGTGCCTAGGGAGGAGGTGTGGTATTGCATGAGGAAATCTGGAGTAGCAGAATAGTATGTTAGACAGGTACAGGACATGTATGAGGACAGCAGGACATGTATGAGGACAGCAGGACAGTGGTGAGATGTGCTGTAGGAGTGACAGATAGCTTCAAGGTGGAGGTGGGAATGCATCAAGGATCGGCTCTGAGCCCCTTCTTGTTTGCTCTGGTGATGGACCGACTAACAGATGAGGTCAGGCAGGAATCCCCATGGACTATGATGTTTGCAGATGACATTGTGATCTGTGGTGAGAACAGGGAACAGGTGGAAGAGAACTTGGAGAGGTGGAGGTATGCACTTGAAAGAAGAGGAATGAAAGTCAGCCGTAGTAAGACAGAGTACATGTGTGTGAATGAGAGGGAGGCCAGTGGAACAGTGAGGCTACAAGGAGCAGAGGTCACAAAGGTGCAGGACTTCAAGTACTTGGGGTCCACTGTCCAGGAAAATGGGGAATGTGGTAAAGAGGTGAAGAAGAGAGTCCAGGCAGGATGGAGTGGATGGAGAAAAGTTTCAGGAGTGATTTGTGACAAAAAGGTGTCAGCAAAGGTCAAAGGAAAAGTTTACAAGACAGTGGTGAGACCAGCTATGTTGTATGGTCTGGAGACAGTGTCATTAACAAAAAGACAGGAGAAAGAACTGGAAGTGGCAGAAATGAAGATGCTGAGGTTCTCCTTAGGAGTGACAAGGACCTACTGACCTCCTGATCTGACCTACAAATCTCCATCACTCTCTCTCAGATCATCCACTTCACTACACCTCCATGAACCCTCTGCCCACCTCTCCACCATGGGGAGCAGGGCCTTCACCTGCTCTGCCCCTCACCTCTGGAACGCTCTACCGCCAGACCTTCGAAACACCACCTCCCTTTCTCTGTTCAAGACTGCTCTGAAAACACATCTCTTTAGACTAGCTTATCGTTAATCTTACTAAATGTATTTTTATTATTTTGTATTTTATATTCTTTATATATTTTATATTTCAATTTGTTACTGCTAATGTTTGAACTGTGTTTGTTTGTTAAGTGTCCTTGGGTGTCTTGAAAGGCGCTTTTGAATAAAATGATGATGATGATAATTATTATTATTATTATTATAAGATTAGGAATGAGATCATCAGAGGTACAACACAGGTTGAACAACTGGGAGATAAAGTTAGGGAGGCCAGACTGAGATGGTTTGGACATGTCCAGAGGAGGGACAGTGCATATACTGGTAGAAGGATGTTAGAAATGCAGCTGCCAGGAATAAAAACAGAGGAGATCTCTGGATGCAGTTAGAGAGGACATGGAGGTAGTTGGAGTGAGGACAGAGGCTGCAGAGTGAGATGGAGGATGATGACTTGCTGTGGAGACCCCTGATTAGGGAAAAGCCAAAGAAAAGAAGACCATCGTTTCACATAGCATCAGCTGATCAAAAAAAGGTGTTCAATACAAAACAACTGGACTTTATTTGTAACAGAAGATGTTTCACCCTTCATCCAAAGAGCTTTCTCAATTCAAAGAGCAGACTGTGTGAGAGTACGGTTATAAAGGCTGAGATGACACACACACACATACCTATGTAAACTGAAGGCTGAGATAACACACACACATACCTGAGATAACACACACACATCCTATGCAAATTGACAAATCACACCTCACACCTTAACAGTAGGGGTTTCTTAAGGTCTTTGTTAGACTAATTCACAGATGAGGCTCTTCTGTTCTCATCAAGTGTGAAAATCATCTGGGAATCAGTCCTAAAGCTGCATTATACGTTTTTGAAAGTTGGAATCTGGAATCTAAGAAACCCCTACTGTTAAGGTGTGAGGTGTGATTTGTCAATTTACAAAGGATGTGTGTGTGTTATCTCAGCCTTTATAACCGTACTCCCACACAGTCTGCTCTTTGAATTGAGAAAGCTCTTTGGATGAAGGGCGAAACGTCTTCTGTTACAAATAAAGTCCAAATGTTTCTGTATTGAACATATTTTTTTGATTTATCATGTCCTGGATGATTGAGAATCTTCACCAGCATATAGCATCAGCTGCATAACAACTAAACAAACAAACAAACAAAACGTAATCTCTGCCTTTACTTGGGCTCTCGTCATCTTCCATGTAATTACAAATCATCCTTTTATGTCCAACTAGGTGTCCAGGTTTTTATATAACTTCAGGATTTCTTTTGTCAGCGTTCTAACCTCAGAACTGGGTTCATATAAGAATGAGAAAACATGATTTCTGATCTAATTGTAATCCCCATAGTCCTGTTCTTTGTTAGATAGTAAGTATTAGAGTCAAGCAAATAATTTATATTTTCTTGTTATAGTAACAAACCTACAACTAGTGGCAGCAGCCATGTTGAGTGTGTTGCCATCCATGTTTAAATGGGTAGTGCTGTGGAGGTGTGGGCATGCAAACAGCCATGTGGGTGACAATCACTTGAGTACACGACCCCCATGTAAAACCTAATCTATACACAGATTGAACACTTTCTTCAAAAGCAACAAGTAGCTTTGTAAATTGAATGTTCTAGCTGCGTAAAGGCTTTCAGTTCAGGGCACTTAGCTTTCAGGACTTTAATGGAGCTTCATGTTCATTTTAATCTTAGACTTCAATTTGCATAATTGACATTTGAAAAACAAATACATTTGATCACATTTTATCACTGTTCAGCCCCTATACCTGTAGTCATTGTCCTGTCTCTGAAAGGAAAAATGACTAACATCTAAAAGCCTGACAAGTAAAAACAACAGCGTATAAGCTACATACCTTTCATTAGGTGTTCAGAGAATAATCATACAATACATAATATTACCACATTCATTATACAACTACAGTTAGAGGTGGACTAATTGATTGTCTGGCAAATATTAAAGACAACTTTGCCGTTTTTTTCAAATTTCTTAAGCTACACTTTTGTTGCAAATACGCAGGCATATTTGAGGGCAGCACAATGTTGATGCACTTCATATTACACCCTTTTGTCAATCAATGTCCCAGTACTGGTTTGCCTTCATGACAAGGGCATA
The DNA here is from genome assembly GCA_038048925.1 of Garcialebias charrua. NCBI lineage: Eukaryota > Metazoa > Chordata > Actinopteri > Cyprinodontiformes > Rivulidae > Garcialebias > Garcialebias charrua. The sequence continues at coordinate 25,480 of JBBPBX010014450.1, forward strand.
CCCTAAAGAAAGTTGATTTAAATATTATACTAACCTTTTAAAAAGAATGATGTCCACTGGAAACTAATTTACTACAGCACATGAAATAATAGATTTTTACTTTTTATAGTAGATTGTAATTTGTAAAAAATAAACTGTTAATTCACAAATAAACATTACAAAAAAGCATTTCAGTGTGGACTGGAAGCATTTTGCTCCGTTTTCATATGAACGTGTCTTTTGTCTCTGTCTCTCAGATGTCCACACGGAGGCGGTGCAGGCTGTGCTGGCACGACATGTAGAGAGGAAGATGGCGGTGCCCATGCCTTCCAAAAGACGTTCACTGGTGGTTCAGACCTCTATGGATGCTTACACACCTCCAGGTGACGATACACAAACTGAACTCCTCACCTGTTCTCACTCTACACCAGGAATTATCCTCTACCTCATCATAATCTATAGTGTAGTAGGCCCAGTACTGGATTATTTCTGCTGAGGATTACCTTTTTTTGATCTGGTTCATTTAAATTCTAAATTTAGCATGGCTGAAAGCAGCTTTTTCCAAAGGGTGATTCACAGTTTTCATTATGTACACAAGCGTACAAACTGTACTGGTGTACAACGTTCAAAAGGAAAAACAGTGGGACTGTGTTCGCCCCTCTTCATCTCGAAGCACTCAGAGCAGAGACACACTGAAAACCAATCACATGCACACAGCCATCACTGATCCCTCTGTCGCTGACAGTCCCTCGCACCGCACCCCCAACCTCCCCTGGGACTTTTGTAGCTAAAATTTAACGTTGTATTAAACATGAATATATTCGGAGCGCCGTCAAGTACTTTGCACAACTTGCATACAAGTTAAACGTTTTAGATTTTTTTTTTTACACATGTACAAAATATAATTACAATAGTTTTACCATAGTACTAACATCCCAGAGACGGTGTGTGCGCTGCAAAGGATGCTGGGTAGTCTTGTGACAATTACCGTATTTTTCGGAGTATAGGTTGCACCCTAGTATTGGTCGCACCATCCAATTACAGGTAGTCCCCGACTTACGAGCGAGTTCCGTTACAACGAGTATCTCGTAAGATGAAAAACTCGTAAGTCCGACAACGCACGTGCTATCTCGTAAAACCGGAACAGCGCTCGTAAATAGGAAAAAAGACGCCAAAGTGCCTTAGTGCCAACTGCAGCTGTACTTTTAGTTATTTTCATCACAGAAACAGCATACTGTACTGTACAGTACAAAACAGATAAATAAAAATATAATTTCTTACTTTGAGCTGATCAAGCTTGTCTCGTCTGTTAGCACGTCCGAGCACGTCGGGGCTCCATACATTCTGCTGCTCTAACGTCGTCCAAACTGTTTAGAGGAAGGACTGTTAGCTTGTTAAGTCCATACATTTGAAGCCATAAAAGGAGTTTACTTTAATAAACTTACCGAAAGCCGTTTCTCCGCGGTGTTCGTTCATCCAAAACAAGCTGACCGCGTGAGCTGTTGTTAGCCACCGCCATTAGGCCTGCACTCATTAGCTCCGTGCTAACGAGTCCATCCATCCAAAAAAGGCTGTCGGAGCTGCTTCTCCACGTTAGCTGAATGTCCATCCAACATCTTAGGCTGCTAGGCGGACATCGAGGCGAGCTCCCGGCCGCCGGTTCGGTTTGGTTCTGGTGGGGGTCCGCTTAGCATTTAGCCTAGCCTTAGCTTAGCCGATGGGCTAATGTTGTCGCGCGGCGCTTTTTAAGAGCGATCGCGGAGGATCGCGGCGGTTGCTCCACAACAGACACGTCCACAAAGTTCACAGAGAGTTTCCAGCTCATTTATCCGTATGAGGCAACCTCTGATCGCACGCACGGTCCTAAAAAGCCAGCAGCTCCCACCCAGCATGTCCGCCAGCTCCCGGTCCCGGGATGTCGGCTTGATAGCTCTGCTCGTTGCCTGTCGGGCGGCAGGGCAGTGGGAGCTCCGCTTGGGTCTGCTCGTTATCTGTCAGGCGGGGGGAATTTGGGAGCGATCGCTAATACAGTACAGAGTACACTAAAAATTGAAATAAAACATAAAAATAACAATTATACTTTATTTATAAAGCCATTTAAAACGACCACAGCTGCAACAAAGTGCTGTACACATGAAATTAAGAACATTTAAACACAATTTTTTTTATGTCATATTTTTATTAATTATGATAATCTCATGAATTTGGATCCTCGTAAGTCCATACTCTCGTAAGTCGGGGACTACCTGTATTGCCAAAGAATTGGAAAAAATCCATATATAGGTCGCACCTGAGTATAGGTCGCACCTACGTCAAAATGTGGACCGTGTTTAGCTCTGCTGCAAATGTCTCTGCCACCGGAGCACACAGCAAGGCTTTTAAGAAGATTAACACTTAAAAACAATTAATTGTTTGATACAAAATTATAGCAAATATGTGTCTGAGCTGAACTTTTCTTTAATAAATGAATAATTTTAGCAGGATAAACACCTAAAAATATATATTTGTTAGCTGACATAATTGTAAGAGTGTGTCTCAGTTTAATTGTTGTTAATAAATGATTACAAATCAGCTTATTTTATAAAAAGCCATATATAGGTCGCACCTGAGTATAGGTCGCAGGCCATGAAAAAATGATTAAAAAAAGGTGCGACCTATACTCCGAAAAATACGGTATGTGTGCAATGTTTCTGACAGTTTACGATGTTTCTGATTAAGGAAATGTTTTTTTTTTGGTTGTAAATGTCCCGTTCAGGTTTGCTTTGGCATTTATATCAAAGTTTGTTATTGAATGTAAACAAACACCATGAGGTTGTTCCCAATATGTATAAGGCTCAAAGCACTTCCTGTTGGAGGGTGAAAATGTGTGACACTAACTAGAGCCCGACCAATATGGACATTTTTGCTATCATTGATACCGATATTGGGAGAGGAAGGTGATTGCAGATAACCAATATAATGACTAAATTTTTTTTAGCTTTGTCCACCCCCAAAAATCTAAATAAACAGTTAGTGGAGTGGTGCTTGTTTATTTAGCACAGCTGTTAGCAACCATGAAGCTAAGCTAATCAGAGCCACAATACTGTATATGTAGTGCCACAGTAGGTTTACAAGTGGTGCACTGGTCATAAAAACAGTCTTCCTAATGTGTGTTCACATTTTTTGTCCTCCACTTTTCACCATAAAGTTATCAAGTGTGTTCAAAAAATATAAATTAAACAAAGATTTGTCCTTCCCTGTTCATTGTTTAAACAGTCAGTCAGTATGGTGAAGGTCTAATTAGTTTTGATCGCAGCAGTGTTTGTTTTTCTTTGCAGAGAAGTAAAGATTTCAGACAAACTATGCATTTAATTGAGGACAACAAATATAACGTTACTAACACTGATATATTTTACCTCTGTATTAGACTTATGGTTCTGGATAAAGTTTTACAAAGCAATATCCTATGTTAGGTTATCTAAACATTAGCTTGCTAACTTGAGAGGCACGTAGCTAATGACAAGTGGGTTGGAGGATTGAAGAGAATTTATTATTGTTGATTTAATTTACAGATCAGTTAAAATAAACTTACCATGATCTGTTCAGTAAAATACACTGAAGCTTGCTGCTTCGTCTGCCCTGAAAGTGAAACCTAATGGCCACCACTTGAAAGCAGTCTTCATTCGCCCTCTGCTGGATACATTGTACAATTACAGCTGGTTCCAGCATTCACGGCATGCTTATTTTGACCTGGAATTAAAAAGAATATATTTTGTAGGCTTGTAAAAATGTTAAAATCTGTCACCTTAAGTGAGTTGTGTTTGTCTGAATTTTTGTTAAAGTTTTACCCCAGAAAAGTTGCCCTCTGCACAGACAGGATTACACTTTAATATCAGCTTTCTCAGCCTGGGACAGGAATGCTCATCCCAGCAAAAACTGCAAACATGCACATTCTCTGTGGCTTGCAAACCCACTGACAGCGTCTCAGAAAAACAAAACAAACAAACAAAAAACAATCAAATGCCACAGAAACTTGTAAAATTTGCACCCAGTCAACTTACTCAGCAGCGGTCTGCCTCTGAAAGCAGAACCAATAGAGATTATTAGTATATTTTCAGGGTTTGGCTCATTCTACATAAAGAGAATCCAGTCTGAGAGACAGTGGAGTTGACCTTCACCTCCAATAGGAGCCCATTTGATTGTTCATAATCAGTGCTGATGGAATAAATTTAGTGTGGATTAAATTTTAATAAGGGAAATAAATTACTTTGCTAATTGGCTTCTTAACCTTTGAGAATATTCTTAAGTGAACTTGACATCTCCTGAAATACCCGTGTAACCTGAGTATTAAACATTGATTGTTCTGACATCTCTGTTGTTTAAATTTAAATCTTCTGCTCACACCGATTCCTACCCGGTCTCGTCTGCCTGTGTTAAAAATGATTAGCTCTTGCTTAAAGGAACAAATTCAGTCTTCTCTTCAACGTGCAGCCTGAAGCTTGTTGTCAGTAAATTGGTTCTTGTGGCTTTTGCACGGAACAGCCACAAGAACCAATTTACTAATCATTGGCATTTTGTATCTAAAGGCTCTTCAGCTTGTTGCCTTGGTCACTCAAAGGTCACAGAACTGCAGTGATTAAAGCGATGAAAAATACTCAACAATGAATGCATTTTTATTACCGTACAAGTATAATGAAGCTCAGATGTAGAAAAATAATAATACTGTTGAGGGCTTTTTAAAGTTTATGACACATCAAATTCAACATGGAAAATAATTTTTAAAAAGTTAGCACAGCAAAAGTTCAGGTTCAAGTTTCTTTATTCACATCACATGTGGTACATGAAGTGGAACAGAATTGTGTAGGCTACTCTAGGTCCCAGTTATACCCCAAAATAGCAAAAATGTGAAGTATAAAAATAAACAGTGTATAAGGATCTAAGATACAGTATACACTGACTGATATATACTAAACAAATGCCAAACGGTACGCTAAAAGATCAAAGATGTACGCTAAACACTAAAAATGTAAAATAATATGGTGTATTAAACAGCAGCCCAAACATGAGTCTGTAGGGAGCAGATGGGTATGAATGAATACAGCAGCATGAGATAATCAGCAGCATATACAGTAGAGCAGCAAAATATAATTTATATATTTGCTATTTTGGGGTGAAACTGTGACCTTGTGTACACTTTCATTCCACCTCATGTACCACATGTGATGTGAATGACAATAAATGACTCCAACTTGAAGTATGAGATCAAAAGCAGGTACAAATGACAGATAATGGATGTGTGGAAATTCTCGAATATTACATTATTAAGATTAGTTTTGAAACTGGCAGCAGGATGCTTTAATTTATTTTTATTTGCAATACTGTCAGTGAAGTGTCACTATGATGGTGAGCCTTCCAGTCCATCTTCTTTTAATCTTACATGCTTGTTAGTTCGCTTTAAAAGATAAGACTTGTTTCACAACACAACTACCACATTCCTCTGGATCTTACACAGGAACTAAACACTTTCACAAAAATTCAAAGAGGTTCACTTCAAATGACAATCCAGAGTGACTGCACACAAACTACACCCACATTGATTAATATCAACAATGTAGACACACAAAATGGAAACTTGTGCCAAGAATACCATTTCCTAGTGTTACCCCAACATCCACCTGTGGTTAAAGTATTCTATAACAAACGAGTCATCCCTTCAAGAATCCATGAACTATCAAATGTGGACAAGTCTGTTTAGGTAAACAGATGCAACATCAATATGTTCACAGGTAATGTAAAACTTATTTAGCCTGCATAGCTTATAAAGCCAGTATCTCGCTGTTGGAGAAAAATATTTTCGCTTCTCTTACTCACTCATAAAGAACAGTACTCGATGGCAGAAGATTTTCAACCGGTATTTATTTGTAAGGTTGTAAGGGGAGGGTTCAGGCAGAGCTTCACATTACATATTCACCAGGAACAACTTGAGATAAATTGGCCTGTCCAAGTGTAGCAGGGAGGTCAAATTCAGATAAACAACAATTGTTTGGGCCGTCAGACTCTGATTTCTGTCTGCCTTCAGTTCTGCTGGTACACTCAGTGGTGAATCCAAACAGCCAGAAATAGTGGACATTCCGCCCGGTCTGTGTTTGATTTAGTATTCTCCAAGATTGGACTCTTCATGCTGGTGAGTTCCAGGAGCAAGTGGCCTACAATTCTCGGAAATTGTGTCCAGCTTGCTGTTGAGCTTGGTAAGCATATGAGTTTGAGAGCTCGAGACACGGATTAGTCCTTCACATAAGGCTGGCAGCTTTACCATGGCCGAAACTGCTGCCGACATCTGCCTAGTTTGTCAACGTCCAAGGTATACTATCCACCCATTCCAAAAAGCAGAAACCCTGTTATCATAAATCCAATAATGTACACATCTTCTACGTCCTCCACGGACAGCACAGATAGGCACATCATCTTCCACTAATTCCAGGAATCAATGACATTCCCAGCTGTGTGAGTCCATTCAGGGTATGAAGGCTCTCCAGCACCCTGTTATCTGGTGGAATTTTTTTAAATCAATTGCGTTGAGGGACCAGCTGACCAAATCCATAATAATTTTCCATTCAGATGTTTAAAGAGAGGCTCTGAGGTTGACAAGACAAGAGAGCAAAAAAGCAGGAGGGAGGGAGGGAGGATAAGAGTGACCGCTTTTGCTGAAGGTGAAAAAGAGAATAATTAAGGGATTAAGACTAAGATCAAATTCAGTTTCATTCCTTCGCCATACCAATAAGGATGACTCCTCTTTAATAGGACCACGTGACTAAATCTCAAACACTAAGAATTTATTGAGACTACAAATGAAAAGTTGTCTATTTTCTCATCATTTGAACCACCAACTGGCCTACAGTTGCTTCTCAGTGAGATGCGGCGGCGTAAACCGATTTTCGACGTAAGTCGAAATATACGTACATACTGCACCATATACATGTACAGTACTGTATTACCAAGCACTTAGCCTATCCTAACACATAATTATCAAAATACACATACGTTTGGGAGCCATAATGAAGGGAAAAAAGAGTTATGGCCTACTGGGATGCTGGTGATGCCGTATTCCTCCGTCCATCGGCCGTATTTTCTATTACGTTTACGACGTAAAACCGCCGTCCAGCTCGGTCCATCTGCCGTATTCCGCATTCCGTTCACGACGTAAAGCCACGTTCACAGTACAGTTTTGTTTGTTTTTTGAATGTCCCAGAGGACCAGACTTAGCTTTTTTAGAGAGTACAGTGCAGTATTCCTCCGCCGCTACGTTTACGACGTAAAACTTGAAACTGCGTAACTCGGCTTTTCAAAATATATATATATA
>JBBPBX010014450.1:34698-50873 GCA_038048925.1 Garcialebias charrua
GCTGCATAACCAACTGAGATCACCATGGAGGGGAACACTACTCCTGAATGCAGATTAGAGCTGTCATTTCTAACCCGAGCCCGAAGCCCGGTCCGGCCCGACCTTAATTTGGACCGGGCCATAATAATGTGCTTAATGTGCGGACTGGGCCGGTCTCAGGCTTCAATGCGGTTTTACAAATCATACGGCACAAAGAAAACTAAATAAGGATGCACAATTTAAAATTGTGTTAATCTACTTGTTGAGGAGGAGGCAGGTCCGACGGGCCGGTTGAAAGAGGTCAAATAAATGTCCAGTTAAGCTCAGATGGATCAGCTGATCACCGGCTGCATGCGTCTCCACACCTGCTGTCACCTGCTGTGACGTAGCAGCATATACAGCAAGCAACACGTTCAGTTAAAATAGCCTTGTTCTAGATTTTTCCAAATAATTTTGTTCTAAATATATTTTTGTTCATCTGTATAATAGTCTATAATAGTCATTTGTTTTGTATGTTAATATCCATTTGGTGAAACAATAAATCTCATATCTTCTTTTCGTTAGGTTTTTAAAATATCATGTTGTTATCATGCTTACAAAAGCAGTATAAGCTTAATTTAAAAGAAATGTCAGTTGTTGTTTTTGTTTTTTTTTTCAGTTTCAGGCCTCTAATTACAGTTAAACGATCGGGTCAGGTCAGGTTCAGACAAATGGCTACGGGCTGGGGCCGGGTAGGGTCGGACTTTTTAGGCCCAAATGCAACTCTCTTGCAGATGCCATCTGTTTTAAATAAAGGTGCTGCAGTCAGAACTGAAATAATGAACAAAACTCAGATTTTTTGTTTTTACAAATACATTGTTTATTGATCATATATTTACACATAAGGCTCAAACTAACTAGGGATGCACCGATACCAGATTTTTGAAAACCGAGTACAAGTACAAGTACTTACATTAAAGTACTTGCCGATACCAAGTACCGATACAAGTACTAATTAATATTTTTTAAATCATTCTAATTAACTTAAACTGTTTATTTTCATTAGACACTTCAAACATAAATAAACAAAGTACATTACTATTGGTAATCTGTAAAGTATGTCCAAACTTGTACAAAAAAATAAAATGTTTTACATTTGAACTCTTACATAGTCAATGAAATGAAATGAAACTGGTATCGGGTACTGTAGTATCGGAGCCCTTTTATGAGTACAAGTACGAGTAAACGCACATGGTATCGGACCGATACTGGTATCGGTATCGGTGCATCCCTAAAACTAACAGCAACAAATCATGGATAAAAAGTCAACTTAACAGATTTAACTTCTTAAATTGTACCTTTCTGCAAGTTTATGCAGTTCATTCTCATCTCACAATTTGAGGGCCTCTCCTCCATGGTCCAGTCTAAAATAAAAACTAATTATCTCATGAGGGCAGTCCTATCAGAAACTGCAGGATGCCATGTAACGCCATTCCTTCATGCTGCTGGAGCTTACACACTTGTCTCCTGATAGTACGTAATGGTAGATCCTATTCAAGTAAAGCTGCTTTGGCTCTGTAGTTGCCTGAGCACTGAGGGAACACCTCACGATAAGGGAAGGGAAAATGACTAATTCAACATGTTAGTGCTTTTGTTTTAATATTATTCTTCAAGCTTGTAAATGTTTGTACAAAAACAGTAATGTATTCAAACATTAAGGGAGGAAGTGTGTTACTGTCTGACAAATACTACACCCCAGGGAGGGGATGGATCAGAGCTGATCCAGTTTATTTTCACTCCTTGTCAACCATCAGTCAGGAAAATATATCATTTAAAAAACATCTGGAATAACCTTATTTTAACTTTTACTTTGTAGGTTTGCTTACATAAATGTTGTTGAATAGGTAGCATTATTTATTAATCTATATTTAACCATTCAAATCACACAGATTTGTTTTGCAAGGAAGGCTGCTCTCTACTCTGGCTGATGTGAAGCAAAACTACAGTAGTCCCTCGTTTATCGTGTGGGATCCGCACCCTCAAGCCTCATGATACGTTTGTTTGTTTGTTTGTTTGTTTATTTGATAGGGACAGACACACATCGACATAGACAAACTGAGTAAAACAGCAGTCCCATGTTTGCATCATAGTGCAATAGCAACAGCTCATTCGCAGCACTTGTCCCCAGATGGGCTAATTTAAAAAGTGGAAAACTGTGAAGTAGGAATAGTAGTACCAAGTAGTAAGTAGTAGTTTATTTTAGTACCATATTTTCCACCGTAAATGTCACACCACCCTATAAGTTGCATCAGCCGAAATATGTCTAATAAAGTGGAAAAATCTATAAATATGTCGCTTCGCCATATACGTCACATCTATTATGTATCACAGCTGAATCGTCGCGTTTGTTACGTGTCACCACTGACAACCCGGAAATGTGGGCCGGTGTTGTGCCAAAAATCGATTGGCTGCCAAATGGCGGTGGCAGGGGCGTGTATGGGAGGACTTTAACAAGAATTTTACAAGATTAACACTTAAAAAAAATTGTTTGCTCAGACAAGAACCTAAAACTATTATTTGGTTGATTGAAATTATAGCAAAGGTGTATCTCAGTTGAACTTTTACTTGCTAGATGCATTTTAATGGTCAAATTAGCTGCATTTTGCCAGGGCGGTGCAGAGAAATTAAGCTGATTTGACAGTTGCTCCAAACAGCAAGCAGAACGAAGGAGACACACTATGGCAAGCCGATTGTGTGAAGATTCTCAATCATCCAGGACATGGTAAATTCAAAACAGTTCAAGCCAAAAACAATAAAGTATAAAGTAAAGTATAATAAATAAAGTCCAGTTGTTTTTGTCTTAAACTTTTTTGAATTTGTCATTAATAGCCACTTTTACCTATTACTTGACACAACATCATGCCATACTACTCGAGTGCCATCTAGTAGCTGAAAATGGCTGAGTTCAATTTGTTTCAGTCTGAATGAATGAAAACGGTCATGTCTCAGCCAAAAATGGTTTATAAATATGGGGGAAAAGCCATAAATATGTCGCTTTGGCCTATAATTCGCAGGGCATGTACATTATGCACAAAAAAAATAATATTGCAACTTATAGGGTAAATAATACTGTACACACACACACACACACACACACACATAAATAGGCTTGTCACAATACATTTTACTGAGCGATTAATGGTCTCAGAAATTATTGTGATAAACAATAATGTTTATAATTTGACAATAGTTAGTAATTATTGTCAAATTTAAGAAGAAATGTTTTCTATCTTATCTTACTTTGTTTCACATGTAGTGCCTTTTTTGACCACCAGATGGCAGTACAAGACTGTTTAAACTGAAGGATGGATAGTGAGGGAGTAAGTAGTGTGTCTTAAGAAAAATGTGAGGGAGGCACTTGGGAACTTTGACGAGATGGAGGTTTTTTCCCGAGGTCGGCCTGTTAGCTTAGCCATGACATCCTTGTAAAAGAGATTGATAATAATCATAATAATAATGAATTTGATTTATAACGCACTTTTCATTAACAAAAATCTCAAAGTGCTACAAAGTGCAACAAAAATCAAAGATCAAATAAAAACAAGTGATAAAATCAAGTAAAATCAATAATAATATCAACTAAGATCAAAGATAAAATCATGCGAGCGCTGACCACGGCTGCTCACTGCACCACCTGGTGGTGGTTGGGTTAAATGCAGAGGCCAATTTCGTCTGTCAAGTATGGGAAAACATACACAGATGACAAAAATGTGACATTTATTTATTATTATGTGGAGGCAGAGTAGGCTCGCTTAAAAAGAAAGGTCTTTAAGCCTTGTTTAAAGTCAACCAGTGACTGTGGAGCTCTCAGGTAGTCAGGGAGGGAGTTCCATAGGCGGGGGGCGGCCACACTGAAAGCCCAGTCCCCCATGGTCCTTAATTTGGTTTGAGGAATGTGAAGGAGATTATTGTTGTTACTGATGAACTCAATGGATTTCTTCCTGGTAAAATAAAGGTATACTAATAATAGTTTGTAGCTCAGCTTCTCAGTTTAGCTGCTTTTAATGATCCAAAACAAGGTGTTTTAAACCTTTCCCGCCTTCTTGCGATATTCTAAACAATGGTTCTAAACTCTAAACACTCTAAAAGAGCACAGAATTTCATAATTTCAGCTCCCTGCCACCTGCCAGCGTTCTTGGCCATGCCCATTTAGATCAGCTGATCAGCTGCAGGAGGAAGTTTCTCCTGCATGGGCTGCACAGAGGCGCTAAATAATTTTAAATAATTTATTGTAAATAAAAATCAATGCCGACCTTGTGGCTCATCCATCAATCAGCCAATTGTGTGTCATGTCCAATCTTACTTTGAAAAACCGCGAAAGAGTGAGTCCACGATAAACGATCCACGAAGTAGTGAGGGACTACTGTATAAAGAAATAAGGATGATTGACAGTTTCCCAGTATCACATTTATTCACAGTATTGTGAGTTTTTATTATCTGTTCAGAAACTGAAGTATAATGTATACAATACATTGTATATTAAATAAAATAAATACATACCAGTACACATTTTTATAAATATTAAATACTTTATTTTTTTATAAGCAGTTGATCATATAAAAAAAAAGTTTTGTTTATTACATTATATCCCAAAAGTGATTCTCTTTTACATCATGTATTTTTCATTCATCCTCTTAAATTAAAATGTGTTGGTTTTATTTAAAACGTCCTGATTTAAAGGTTGTAAATGTGCCCGGACAGTAGGACAGCTGTGTTTTGTACCTGCAGGCATCGGCCACCTCTCCCTGAAGAGGAAGGGTCCTCTGAGCGTTGCTGAGAACGGTGGCTCTCTGAGGCGATCCTGTGAGTTTGGATCTGACATGTTGTGGCCGCCGCCGCTGGAGTCAGAGGGTGGGTCCAGTCTCACAAACAAACCGTCTCTTTAGACCGTTGTTGCGCCAGTTTTGTTCCAAGTGGAGATTTTAGTAGTTTGAAATGTGAATTACTCAGAAATAAACAAACTTTCTCAACATTTAATTTGTGTTCATTTTACAAAAGGGTCATGTCCTCAATTATGACTTCATCATAATATAACAAGACAGATGTGTTGATCCTTTTAGAGTAGATTAGAGGAGTGTTATTTTATAGAGGACCTCATTTGGAAAATGAAAAGTCACTTTTAATGATTGTTTACATAAAGAGCCATGAAACGGTCAGTGCTACACAGGAGCTCAAATATTCCAGACCTCGCTGGCTCTCGTGTTTGCCAAGGACGTGACCCAATTATCCCTGAAACAAAATGACCATCAAATGGGTCTAATTGTCCGTGGAGATAACTGAACATGGCACTTGAGCAGCAGCAGCAGCACTGTGATCCAGCTGAACGATGAGTCACGGCGAGGCTGATTTTCTGTGTCCATCTGTCAGCTTCACTCTCCCCTCTGTCTACAGAGAACCACTCAGCTCCACCGGACGTGACGGGATACTCGTCGGACTCGTCCCACTCCCACACCGAGCGCCACCCCATGTCCAACATGGGGACGATTGCCAGGAACACGCAGAAATACGGCAACGCGGAGCGCATGGAGACAGGCGACGGTGAGAGTCTCCCTGCAACACAAACACTGACCTCTGCTGATATAATGAACAACACGTCAACCAGGAAGTGACATCACACTGAAGCTGCGCCATCATGAACTGACCACTTACACCAGGGGTGTCCAAAGTGTGGCTCAAGGGCTATTTGTGACCCTTGGAGTGATTTTGTGTGACCCACGACTACCGGTACAAATAAAGAATGATATCATTTTGACCCACAGGTTTAAGAGATTGATGCCGATGTAGACCTTCTTTAGATTTAATGGTGTTACTTTTAAAAATGTTTGGGATCAACCGTAAAACAAATTAAAATAAGCTTCTCAAAATGATCAATATTAAGTACAATACAAATGTCTAGCTATAATTAATCCCATTATTCTACAAGAAACCTTCACTGACCTGCCAAAAAGTAGGATTTTGGATAATAGATTGCAAAATTTTGTCCAAATGTAACAAGTGTTTTCAAATAACATAATTTCAGTGGATTTAATAATCGATGGAGAGAAATTGGACATTTTTAAAAAGAATATACATTATCATCGACATACGAATTGATCAACTTTATCAGTATCCCTTCAAACCTTCCATGAATCTGTTTTAGTGACTGCCAGCTGTTTTCAGAACTTCAATGACCCATTTTTATGTCGTCCATGGTCCAAACAGGTGTTTGAAGCTCCACCCCCTTTTGTAAAGAACAGTTACTCATTTTAGGCATTTGTCTCTGAAAATAAACAAAAAATAACTGTCCAAGCACAAGGAAACAAATAATAGACCCCCACCAAAAAAATCTAATAAATTTAATTCTTAAAATAAATAAATAAATAGGCAGCAGGTTGACGCAACTGGTAGAGCTGCTGACTCTCGGTGAGCAGGTCCCTGGTTCAAATCCCGGTCCGGGGGCCTTTCTGGGTGGAGTGTGCATGTTCTCTCTTTGCATGTGTGGGTTTTCTCCGGGTACTCCAGTTTCCTCCCCTAGACCAAAAACATGCATGTTAGACTGATGGTAACTCTAAATTGTCTCTAGGTGTGAGTGAGAGAGTGAATGGTTGTTTGTCTCTATGTCCCTGTGATGGACTGGAGACCTGTCCAGGATGTACCCCGCCCCTTGCACAATGATTGCTGGATATGGGCACCGATGACCCCCGTGACCCAAAATGGGAGAAGTGGGTAAAAGATAATTTGTTGGATGGATGGATGGATGGAAATAAATAAATACAGGTAAATGGTTGATGTTTATGAGGCTCCTAATGTTCTGGATCTACAAGAATTTAAACTAAACTTTTAACCTTTTTCCAAACCATTGTTCAAGTTGATGTTTTAAAATGGGGGGTGAAATTACACTTTTTAAAATGTTTTCTTAAATTCAAAATTTTCTGGACCGTGAGTACTTTCATCTAGAGTCTAGATCAGGGGTCTGCAACCTGTGGCTCTGGAGCCACATGCGGCTCTTTTGTCCCTCTGCAGCGGCTCTTTCAAGCTTTGACCAAAACTGAATTGGTCGTTATACAAACAACAAAAAACGACTAGTTTCAGCAGTTTTTCTGTCATTTCATTTGCAAATATGTGAATACTGTATTGGGACAAGTACAAGAAGTAAAAGTTTAACTTTATGCTTTATTTCTATACTTAATTCATTTTTTCACAAAAAAAACAAAAACTACCGGTAGGTTTGTATAGGTCATAGTTTTTATTAATTAACAAACACTCTTTTTAAAAGAATCAGTTTTTTTTATTTGTCTTAAATTATAAAAATAAAAATTCTTATTTTTTATTTTTATTTTTTGTAATGTCACCCCTAGTAGCCACAAAAGCCCCTTCCAACAAACCTAAAGTGGCCCATGGGCCACCAGTTGATAACCACAGCCGTAGCATGTTGCGGCTCCAAACACTTTTAATTTAGTGAACAAAGGCGTAAAATGGCTCTTTTGATTGTAAAGATTGCAGACCCCTGGGGCCTCATGTATCAACAGTGCATACGCACAAAAACCGTGCGTACGCCATTATCCACGCAAAACTCCGTATGTATCAAAACAGAACTGAACGTGGAAATGTGTGCATCCCCACGCCAGCTCCAGGGCTGGCGTACGCACGTTTCTGTGGTTTTGGTTCCATTGGCGACACCTAGAGGTGATTCTGAGAAACTGTTCATGATGTGAAAATCATCATTGTTCACACCAAACA
This sequence comes from Garcialebias charrua, assembly GCA_038048925.1. Classification (NCBI taxonomy): domain Eukaryota; kingdom Metazoa; phylum Chordata; class Actinopteri; order Cyprinodontiformes; family Rivulidae; genus Garcialebias; species Garcialebias charrua. The sequence goes on from JBBPBX010014450.1 coordinate 42,436, forward strand.
CACATGATTAACAATTATTACATCCACATGGACGCAATTAGAATATAACCTGCAAAAAATATAAAAAACAGAAAGACTGAATAGTTTTGCACAGCTTAAATTCTTGTTTTTTGTTCATTTTTAGCTGTTTTAGCAGTTGAAGAACGTGATGCATGATGGGACAAGACGACATTCCTCTGTTGCAGGGTATATTTAAATGAAAACAACGTTTTTCTTTTTTTAATTCATTCCAGATTTAAAGAACACAAGAAAACTATTTAAAAAAAACCCACAAGAAATCCTCTTTTTCCTTCATTTCATGTATTGTTTCATTTCATGTTGTTCTTTCTAAATAGTTTTCTTGTGTTCTTTAAATCTGGAATGAATAAAAAAAAAGAAAGAACGTTGTACCATGCGGGAATCGAACTCATGATCTTTGGGACGGAAGGCAAACACGCTACCCACTGACCTATTTAGGCATGTTAGAATAGCTTGGTCAACTTCTCGTTTAAAAGTGGACGGTTTGTTGTGCGCTGAGCGTGCCAAACAAAACCTTTTTCTGTGCCTCTCTACGTCACTCAGAAGTGTCTCCAGTTCACAGTCCGTGAAGTTACTCTTTTTTCCACGTTTCGACATGATTTGCAATAGAGCAAAGACGACATTCCTAACGTGCAGGGCATATTTAAATGAATTTGCATATTTATATGGAGGCGTGTCAAAGGCGGAGTCGGCCACTCTCTCATGTGCGCTCAATTCCACGTTGATTGTGATGTACAAAAGCAATGTGCGTGGATTGCGGCGTACGCACAGTTTGATACATCTGGATTTTTTTGTGCGTACGCAGTTTTCTGGATTTGACCGTACGGCACTTTTCAGTAAGAAATCCACGCAAGTCTTTGTACATGAGGCCCCTGGTCTAGATGAAACACACTAATGGACCTGGCCTGTTTTTGAACCTCCACTGTGTGCTCCAACCTGACAGAGCTCCTTTTAGCTTCACATTCACCGCTTCAGTTCAGGACAGACACAACCTGAGGTTTGCTCAGCAGCTCTCAGTCTTTCTCATCGATGTTTGACAATCATTTTTCATGTTGTTCTGGGCCCAGCTCACTGTATTCTGTCAGGGTTGCTGTTGTTAGGACTACCAGGCTGACTCAGGCTTTTCTTTCCATTGGGACTTGTGTATGTTTTCCAGGTGTTCCCGTCAGCAGTCGTGTGTCGGCTAAGATCCAGCAGCTTGTTAACACGCTGAAGCAGCCCCGCAGGCCGCCGCTGAGAGAGTTCTTTGTTGATGACTTCGATGAGCTTCTAGAGGGTCAGACGTTCTCTTTCTGTTCACATGAACTGTTCTTCTGAAAGCTGAAGCAGCAGAATATCATTTATAGTCTGGATACTACTGGGCCAGTTCTGGGTGAACTAAATGAGATGTTTCTGATTACCGGTATATTGCTGGCTGTTTAACCTTTGTTGGATTGTTGTCTAATTAAGATTACACATTTTCATGTACTATACAACAAGCATATAAAATTCAAATATAACAATAAACTCAGTAAAGGAAAGTCATTCAAGAATATTTCATACTTTGTATGGATAAACCTATACCATTATTCAGAATAGTATTATTATCAGCTTCTTTCCTTTTATGGAATCAATGAACTGCTACACAGAACACAACATTTTATTTCTGCATGTAACAAAAACATTTTGAACCCCCCCAAAAAAGACACTTGCTTGATGATTACTTTCACATAAAATACTCAATGTCTATTTGAGTTCTCGTATTTAAGAAATAAAAATCCAAACAAATTATACACCTGCAACGGGAAAAAATGCATCTGCTTCTGTGTTCAATCATCATTTGATCTGGACCACTGGAACCTGAATAAAACCGGATTATTTCACTTTACACTCTCAAATATATATTTGTAAAATAAAAGCCAATTACAGTATTTATTTTACCTGGCCAATGGGATTTTTGCTCCTGAACCTGAGGGCGCAGCGTCGTCACATCACGGCTGGATGACGTCACCTTCATCTTCACAGGAGCGTAAGCTTCGTCTGCGAGGTGTGAGCGATGTTTGTTTTTAACGTAGTTCATGTTGGAGAGTAGCTGCACACATACATACAGTATGTGGATCTGAAGATGGACATGTTAAATAAAGATTACACTCTCTGAAGTTAGCATCCTCACTTTATTGTTACCCTCAACGTTTACTTTTTACAATGTCTTTTTTCGCTCCTCCCCCTACACCCTCTCACACCTGCACAGTAGGCTACTTACAACTTAACAATCTCCCCTCATTCTTTAAAGAACACATAACAGGTTAGAACAACATTCGGTTGAACTTAACTTATATAAGGAACAGTAATTATTATTTTTTAATTAAGCTTTAAATTGCCATTTCCCTTCACTAAGGGCTCTCAGCAGTCCAAGGGCAGATGCCTCTACTTTTGTTAAGCAGTTAGCAAGTTGGTCTTTGGTAGATGTCCATATGATTTCCTGAATTGTCCCAGAACCCATAAGTTCTTTGATGCTGCTGATCTCAAGCCGAAGTCTCTTTTCAGTTACACATTTTGTAGATTTGACAGCCTCAAGGAGGGAATGGTTGTCCGTTACACAGGTAATGGGTAGGATGTTGCGTGTGCCATCACCAACCATGAGCTCTGAAAAGAGAGTACAGTAGTAAGAAAGACAGCACTATCATCAATCCCATCTGCTAGTGTTAAAGTCTCTCCGGCTAACGTGCTTCGTACCACTCTCCTAATCCGTCTGGATTGCCAGCATATGGGTGAAAATTTTCCATCTTCTCCCATCAGCATGACAAAATGTCCTCCTTGTGTCCCTCCATCTGATAGGTTTCCCATTGAGGAATCGCTGAACACCACTAGCTTGTGGTATTTGATGTCTCCTAAGCATTGGAATGAGGGTAACTTCCTCAGATTTAAGTTTTCTGATCAGTTTGTTTGCACAGTGTAATGGTTGAACTGTAGCATGTTTTGTGTTTGACGCCAAGATGGATATGTCACACATGATGTCAGGTCTGCTCTGTCTTGCTACCCACAGAATCTGTCCAATCTTGGATTTTGACATGCCCATTTCTGTGTTTGTTAGTGGAGCCTCCCGCTGTGATGATCTAATGGGATCCATAAGAATGGGCTGTAGGTTTTTGATGCATGCACACTGTTGTACTTTAATTTCATTCTGCAGAGAATGACCTTCCATTCCAATGTAGTTGAAGCTGTTATGTTCTTCTCGTCCAACTTTAAAAGCAGTTTTCAGTTGGGGGATAATAGTTGAAGAAAACATGTCTGAAACACCCCATACAAAGTCATCTACATGACATGCAAGAACTCCTGTCACCTTACCGAAATCATCTTGCCAGTAGAAAACAGCTGGATCAACTTTTGACACAGTTCCTCCCAGCTTCTGCATGGTTTCTTTCACCTTGTTGTACCAGAACAAGGAAGCATCTGCCAAACCATAAACACATTTATTTAACTTCCATATGATTCCTTCGCTCTCTGCCTCTTGGGGTGGATGGAGATACACATCCCGTGTTAAATCTTTACCCTGCAAAAAAGCTGCTTTAATGTCCATAGAGTTCAACTTCCATTTATTTTGGCATATAACAGCTATGACCATCTTTAGAGATTCAGAGGAACAAGTGGGTGAATCCTTAGGAAGCTCTTCAATGTTAATTTCTTCAAATCCTCTTTCAACCAGTCTAGCTTTGGGTACTATGTTTACTTGTGTTTTCTTGAGTGTGCACACCCACCTTGTTGATATGCATTTCTGACCTTCATCTTTTTCCTCCACAAATACATGTTTCTTTTCCAGTTCTCAAGTTCAGTTTGTTTAGCATGTGAGAAAATATCCTTGTTCACCACTAATATTTCATCTCTGTTGACAGTATTGGTCTTGACATTTTCGACCACTTCAAGGTTGCTTACTTGTCCCATATCAACTGACCCTGTGGATCCAGCAATTTCCACTGGCTTAGTATATTCTAAGTTGTACCAGTTTATGTGTTTCCCACTGGCTTTTCCTGCCCGGCTTGTTATTTTACCAGTACATGTATATTTTTGACCTGTGTCTTTGTCTGTGTATTTAATTTCTTGTCCAGCTTTTAGTTTTATTCCTTCACTTACAGTTGTCGTGTGTGCCAGTGGGAGACCATCCTCTTGAGGTTGTACTGGATCACAGGAGGATTCGCCGTTTTCTGCAACGCCAAGTGATTCATTGCTTGTTGGCGCCATCTCCTCCTCATGTTCACTTTCAAAATCATTTTTTTTTCATCAAGTACCGCCGCTGGTGTCTTTGAAAAGTGGTCATCGTTTTAAATGAATTTTCGTTTTCACTTTCTTCTTGTGTCTCATTCATTTTTCTCAGCTTAGACTGGTGTACTCTGACATACGTTCCACCATGCCTGACGATTACTACACCATCTTGTCCAATAACCACACCTGGTCCTTTCCACTCCTGACAGTCTGTACGTTTATAATAGACTTTGTCTCCTGTTTCATATTTGTCATCTGTGTGTCGCAGCTGTTTTCGGAGGGCTCTTCGGATCCTCTCAGAACATTCAGCCTCAGCGAATGCTTTTTATCATGCCATGCAATGTTGCGATGTGATGACCCATCCATGTATTAACATCAGTTTCCAACGCTGGAGGTCTATCAATTAGAACTGAAGACAGGTTTGGGTTTTGACCAAAACAAGTTGATAGGGACTGTAGCCATGTACATTGTGCATGCTGTTTTTAGCCATCAAAGCCCAGTCCAAGGCAATTTTTCAGTCACATTTGTTGTCAATCTTTACCTTGAGTAGCATTTCAGTAAGAATCTGATTGTGTCTTTCCAGTAGGCTGTTGCTCCATGGACTGTATCCAGCAGTGGTTTTAATCTCAATGTTAAAATGTTCAGCCATGTCTCTTGTTTCTTCATTGTTAAAGTCACCTCCATTGTCAGTGAATAATCTGCGTGGTGGGCCATGAATGCTTATCCAGCAATGAATAAAGTGCTTCACTATCTCGTTGGGTCTTTTTGTGGTGATAATGGTCCCTGCACTGAATCTTGTAAAATGGTCAATAGCATGTAGATACCACAGTCCTGGTTCAAGTTCATGTACCGTATTTTCCGGATTATAGGTCGCACCGGAATATAGGTTGCAGTGTCCAATTATTGCCAAAAAATTGGAAAAAATCATAAATAGGTCGCACCGGATTATAGGTTGCACCTACGTCACCGCCAACGTAACACGTCATCCACCGCTGATGCGCCGCATGACCGCTGAGTCAACCCGGCAATATGGACCGAGTGTTTAGCTCTGCTGCTAATGTCTGCTAACAGAAGCTAACACGGGACTCCACCTCTCAGAACACGAATAAAAAATCGAATTTTAGGTCAAATGTTTTCTCGAGACCATAGTAACGTACATTAAAGCTCCTATAATTACACTCTGTAAGTAGAAAAAATATGCACAGAGTAGTTTCGAAGCTATTTATAAGAAAACAGAAGTAAACTGAAATAAAAACGAATGCTAACACGGGAAGTCCGCCTCTCAGAACACAAATAAAAAATCGAATTTTAGGTCAAATGTTTTCTCGAGACCATAGTAACATACATTAAAGCTCCTATAATTACACTCTGTAAGCAGAAAAATATACACCGAGTGGTTTCGAAGCTATTTATAAGCAAACAGAAGTAAACTGAAATAAAAATGAATGCTAACACGGGAAGTCCGTCTCTCAGAACACAAATAAAAAATCGAATTTTAGGTCAAATGTTTTCTCGAGACCATAGTAACGTACATTAAAGCTCCTATAATTACACTCTGTAAGCAGAAAAAATATACACCGAGTGGTTTTGAAGCTATTTATAAGCAAACAGAAGTAAACTGAAATAAAAACGAATGCTAACACGGGAAGTCCGCCTCTCAGAACACGAATAAAAAATTGAATTTTAGGTCAAATGTTTTCTCGAGACCATAGTAACGTACATTAAAGCTCCTATAATTACACTCTGTAAGCAGAAAAAATATACACCGAGTGGTTTCGAAGCTATTTATAAGCAAACAGAAGTAAACTGAAATAAAAACGAATGCTAACACGGGAAGTCCGCCTCTCAGAACACGAATAAAAAAATCGAATTTTAGGTCAAATGTTTTCTCGAGACCATAGTAACGTACATTAAAGCTCCTATAATTACACTCTGTAAGCAGAAAAAATATACACCGAGTGGTTTTGAAGCTATTTATAACGTAAAGAGAAGTACACAGGTAAAAAACGAATGCTAACATGAGATGAGTCCGCTTCTGACAACGAATAAAAAATCGAATTTTATGTCAAATGTTTTATCGAGACCATAGTAACGTACATTAAAGCCTTATAATTACACTCTGTAAGCAGAAAAAATATTCACCGATTGGTTTCGAAGCTATTTATAACATACCGTAAACAGATATACATCCACAAGCTAACAAGCTATGCTAATAAAATATCGTTTTTTTTTTTAAATCTCAAACATCTAATAAAGCTACGGTACTCACTTGTAAATGTCCACACTGTGATTCCATTCCATTCTGTAAGTTTCAGAAAAATCCGCTGAGTGGTTCTTGACTTATCTTGCTGACAAACAGCAAACAAACAGAGCTAACAAAGCTACATCCATATAGCAGGAGGCCGACAGTCAGTCCGAGCAGAGGAGCTTTTTTCGGGCACATGAGCTGGAAACGGTCTTTTTCTTCTTCTTGGGTCAGTGTACTCCTCTGGAAGTGGTACTGCATTGCGTCCCTAGCGTCCAAAAGTGGTACTGCACCATTTTCTGCCAAACTGAAAAGGCTCATAACTTAGTCAAAAATTGGTCTAAAAATATGGGGAAAAAATCCATAAATAGGTCGCACCAGATTATAGGTCGCAGGCCTTGAAAAAACCATAAAAAGGTGCGACCTATAATCCGAAAAATACGGTAGGTCCACAGCCACATTTTCATTGGACAGGAGCCAAGATGGTGTAGTGGCAGGGCTTACGACTTGGGACCCGAAGGACGCGGGTTCGCGCCCCGGCCACTACACACCTTGAGGTGTCTATGAGTGCACACCTAATTCTCCAGCTCCCCGGGCGCTTTCTATGGCTGCTCACTGCACCACCTGGTGGTGGTTGGGTTAAATGCAGAGACAAATTTCGTCTGTGTATGGGAAACATACACATATGACAGAAAAGGACATTATTATTATTATTATTATTATTATTATTATTATTATTATTATATGTTGAAGCCATGGGTAAACCCACTGCAGGTTTAGGTTTTGTTCTGTTGTACTGGTCTGGATGCATATTTCACAGTTTTTTTACAATTTCCTTCATGATTGTAATGTTTTCATCATCAGTGTTGCCTGAGCAAGACAATAGCTTTTGTAGTCTATCAACTGAGGCATGTCCAAATTGTTTATGTAGTTTTAGCAGTACTGTTTCTTTCTCCTTTATTGTCATGTTTTCTGTCACAATGAGAATTTCTTCTTCATCATTTGGTGTCTCACTTTATTTAAACTGACTTTCATTATTGATCTTTTTATTTCTTAAAGCTATAGTATGTAAGATTGTAATGTAGTCTGTAACTTCAAACAATATATTTTTAACATATTTCTTTACTCAGTCACTATCTACTGACAAACTGATGTTAGACAAAGTAATCTCTGAAAAAATCTATTGTCCCCTTGCTTCTCTATCAGCATTTATAAAAACACTGAAAACACAAGAGTGACCAGGACACTGACAGCCAATAAAAACAGAGTTGTTTGTCACGCCCCAACCCACGCCCCCACCTGTCCCAGAGTTTTGAACGACGTCGACTGACGTCAGTTAAAATGGCTGCCGCCACGAAGGAATTTTCATGAAAACAAGGTAAAAAACTATTATTTCTTTGCTGAGAAAAATATATTTCTTAGCTGACATTATATCAGAAGTGTTCCTGAGCAATCAGAGAACAGAAGGCGGAGTTTTGAACGACGTCGACTGACGTCGTCAGTTAAAATGGCTGCCGCCATGAAGGAATTTTCATGAAAACAAGGTAAAAACTATTATTTCTTTGCTGAGAAAAAATATATTTCTTAGCTGACGTTATAACAGAAGTGTTCCTGAGCTTATAGTTCCTAAATCAATTCTTGAAATGGTCAAATTTGCTGGATTTAAATTGTTTTGGTTTGACATTTTCCGAACAGCCTCGGGTGCGCTACGAAAATAAATGATAAAAAAATCTAATTTTATCTCAAATGTTTCATCTAGTCCAACAGTCAGTAAATTAGAACCATATAATTACACACTGGAAGCAGAAAAAATATCCACCGAGTGGTTTCTGAGCTATTTATCTGATAGCCTGGACCTCGCCAGGCTAAACTAACAAAACTCCGCCTTCTGTTCTCTGATTGGTCCGGTCAAAAATCGACCGGAGAAATCGTTGTC
>JBBPBX010014451.1:7966-18920 GCA_038048925.1 Garcialebias charrua
ATAGACGCATGAGACAAGCAGCCATTCACCACTCTCTCACTCACACCTAGAGACAATTTAGAGTTACCAATCAGACTAACATGCATGTTTTTGGTCTGTGGGAGTAAACCAGAGTACAGTACCTGGAGAAAACTCACTTATGCATGGAGCAAACATGCAAACTCCACCCACAAAAGTCCCTGACTGGATTACTGTTCCACCATGTCACCTATTTGTTTATTCACTTTTTGATTAATTTATTTATTTATGTTAGAGATTAGCCTAAATATTTTTTTGTTTTGCCTCAGTTCTCTACTAAAGTTTATATTGTGGCCTGGCCTCTGTAATGACCTAGAAGACTGTTGAAACAGAATGCACTGTATCATGTGACCACACACATAGCTGTCCTCATGGACAGAACCAGGCTTCAATTCATTTTTACGCCGCACGCGTCGTTCTCACCTGGGAACGCTGTGCAGGTGAGCGCGCCCTCTGGTGCCCGCCTGATGAAAGTGTTTTTATTCTCTGAGCTGTGAAGCGCGCAGTTTGATCATAGTTTCACCACACTTGGCTTCAAACTTTTTCATTCAGTTATGATTTAGAAAATAAAGTTTTCCAGAAGATTTTAAGACTGAATGTAGCCTACATCGATAAACACACTTCCGGGTTGAAGGTTGCATTGTTTTACATCATCTCTTCACACGCTGGTGCTCGTTATTCATTCAGCCTTTACTTATACAGTTTAATCCCATTGATTCACGGGAACTCAGTTTACAACAGAGACCTGTATAACCTGTTATATGGTAATAATTGATTTAAGAGACCTGTTATAATTTGAACAATGCGTTCGGGTGACCACGTGCAACAAAACAAGCGCTCCTCCGAAACTGATCTGCGCATGCGCACTGCTGCCCGCTCTGTTTCAGGACGTGGATCAGCTGACGCTCAGCAGCAGGTTGTGTCAGGAAGCGGTGGTTAGCATCACAGTTAGCCGCTGAGAGTCAGTGAAGTAAACGGAGCAGAGCTGGTGAATTCATCTAGTGTTGTTGTTGGAGAAGACAACGTAACTAACAGGATAAACATTTGTTTTGTGTATGGCGATGATGTCTGTCCCCGCAGGAGAGGGATGATGACGACACTGTTGTGGCGAATTGTGTCAGTGTCGCTATGTGTAGCTGTAGTCTGTTGGTGAGTTTTGTATCTTATTGAAACTGTTACATTTAGTGATTAACAACAGCCTGGTTTGTAATATTCAGCGACAGCGTTGTATTGAAGGCGTCAGACTGTGATGTGGCACCTGTCTGACCTCTGACCTGCCTGCTTGTAGCTTCAGCTGCTAAAGTTTAAACAGGCTAAGTTAGCAGTTGTTAAGAAACAGATTGATCTGTTAATACTTCATCATGACAGGTGTAGCTAATGTTTTTACCTCACAATGACATGTTGTCAACATGTCATTACCTACCTTGACAGGTGTAATTTAATGCCATTACCTCACCATGACATGTGTAACTAACATGTTATTACATACCATGACTGGTATAAGATGTGGAACTTACATATTACTTCATTGTAACATGTGTAACTAACATAATCTCACCATGACATGTGTAACTAACATGTTATTACCTACCATGACTGATATAAGATGTGGAACTTACATATTACTTCATTGTAACATGTGTAACTAACATAATCTCACCATGACATGTGGAACTAACATGTTATTACATACCATGACTGATATAAGATGTGGAACTTACATATTAATTCATTGTAACATGTCTAACTAACATAATCTCACCATGACAGGTGGAACTAACATGTTATTACATACCATGACTGATATAAGATGTGGAACTTACATATTACTTCATTGTAACATGTGTAACTAACATGTTATTACATACCATGACTGATATAAGATGTGGAATTTAAATATTACTTCATTGTAACATGTGTAACTAACATGTTATTACATACCATGACTGATATAAGATGTGGAACTTACATATTACTTCATTGTAACATGTGTAACTAACATAATTTCACCATGACATGTGTAACTAACATGTTATTACCTACCATGACTGATATAAGATGTGGAACTTACATATTAATTCATTGTAACATGTGTAACTAACATGTTATTACATACCATGACTGATATAAGATGTGGAACTTACATATTACTTCATTATAACATGTGTAACTAACATAATTTCACCATGACATGTGTAACTAACATGTTATTACCTACCATGACTGATATAAGATGTGGAACTTACATATTATTAATTCATTGTAACATGTGTAACTTACATGATCTCACCATGACAGGTGTAACTAACTTGTTATTACAGACCATGACATGTGTAACTAATGTCAACATGACAGGTTTAAGTTGTGTAACTAGCATGTTTATTACTTCATCTTAACATGTGTAACTAACATGATCTCACCATGACAGGTGTAACTAACATGTTATTACATACCATGACAGGTGTAACTAATGTCAACATGACAGGTTTAAGATGTGTAACTAGCATGTTATATTACTTCATCTTAACATGTGTAACTAACATTATCTTACCATGACAGATGTAACTAACATGTTGTTACCTACCATGACAGGTGTAACTACCGGTAATGTCAACATAATAGGTTTAAGATATGTAACTAACATGTTATTACTTCATCTTAACATGTGTAACTAACATTATCTTACCATGACAGGTGAAACTAACATGTTATTATTAGGGGTGTAACGGTACGCTAAAATCACATTTCGGTTCGGTTCAACTACAAGGAGGGCTCGGTTCGGTTTATTTTCGGTACAAAAAAAAGACAAAATAAAGACTAACAAAATGTTTATTTTGAAAATATGCCAAAAATATGTTTGTATTGTATTGTAGTAATAAATAAAAGTGACCCATTTGGATGATATTTTAAATAAACAGCACTCTACAATAAATAAACTATATTAACAATAATAAAAATCTTAATAAATACAATAACAGTCAGAACCAGAACAATAAGCAGCAACAGACTGTTTACAATCTAACTAATCAAGTTTTTGTCCAGTAGCAGCAGTGTGGCTGTATTTGTCCTCATTACTGTACTCACAACCTCTTCTTGGACCTGCTCCTCCAGGTGGGACAGGTCCTGGAAAAGTTCAGAGTTCAGTTCAGTCATCACACACTTCTTAGCTGCAGGTGATCTCTGGTGGATGTCTGTCCCTGAAGTGGAAGAAGACAGCTGCTACCTCTGTCCCAGACTGGAAATAAAACACAAAGAGGTAAAAAAAAAAAAAAAAAAAAAGTTAATAAGATTTAGCCTGGTTGATACCAGACCCATGTCCTTCACTTCGCTTTGTACTAGGGTCTGGCATCTCTCCCATAGACAGCGATTTCTCCGTTAGATTTTTGAATGGACCAATCAGAGAACAGAAGGCGGAGTTTTGTTAGTTTAGCCTGGCGAGGTCCAGGCTATTCAGATAAAAAGCTCAGAAACCACTCGGTGGATATTTTTTCTGCTACCAGTGTGTAATTATATGTCTCTAATTTACTGACTGTTGGCCTAGATGAAACATTTGAGATAAAATTCGATTTTTTATCATTTATTTTCGTAGCGCACCCGAGGCTGTTTGGAAAATGTCAAACCGAAACTATTTAAATCCAGCAGATTTGACCATTTCGTGAATTGATTTAGGAACTGTTAAGCTCAGGAACACTTCTGATATAACGTCAGCGGTGAAATATATTTTTTATCAGCAGAGAAATAATAGTTTACCTTGTTTTATTGAAAATTCCTTCGTGGCGGCAGCCATTTTGAATGACGACGTCAGTCGACGTCGTTCAAAACTCCGCCTTCTGCTCTCTGATTGCTCAGGAACACTTCTGATATAACGTTAGCTAAGAAATACATTTTTTATCAGCAGAGAAATAATAGTTTTTTACCTTGTTTTATTGAAAATTCCTTCGTGGCGGCAGCCATTTTGAATGACGACGTCAGTCGACGTCGTTCAAAACTCCGCCTTCTGTTCTCTGATTGGTCCGGTCAAAAATCTACCGGAGATATCCTTGTCTATGGGACAAGTCCCAGACCCAGCAGTGAAGGGAAATGAGAATTGAGCGGAGCTGCGTAGGAATGGCGAGGGCCAGGCTAAATAAGATTATGATTTTAAATAAAAAAGATTATTTATATAATAATAATAAAAGAACAATACCTCTTCTTGAACGGTTGAATCTCTCACTCATCATCATCATCAGGGCTTTAATCAGCTCTAGGGCTTGTTGACAATATCAGTTTTAGTTTTTTCATAAAGTTCTGAACGTTTTGAGTGATGGATGTTCGTAGCGAGGATCAATAACTTTAAAGCCTGCACATATAACAACATTCAGACTTAGATTCAGAGATTTAAAAACTCATACAGTTTGTGTTATTGATCTGGACCGATCAGAATTACCTGATGAAGTAGTTTAAATGCAGCTGTTGTTAGCGCTGTTCTGTTGGCTACAGCTGCTGTTTCTTCGTTCACATTCCGATGACGTAGTTTCAAGCGTGTTCACGTTAGAAGTGTTGCTGCTGCAGAGCCAATCTTCATGAAACAACGTCCACACACACAGCTTTGGATGTGCGCTCGTCTTAACAAGAAAGCCATAACGTTCCCAAACAGGAGACCGGAGCGAGAAGCTAATGGCTAAATAATGCTGCGCGTGCTACGCGATAATAGCTCTGTACTGAAACGCGCCAGCTAATTTTGTTCCGCGGCGCATATATTAACGTTCAGTGAGTGAAAAAAATAACCGAAACGGTATGCAAGTGGACCGAACCGAACGTGCCGTACCGAAACGGTCCGGTACACCCACGTGTACCGTTACATGCCTAGTTATTACCTACCACGACAGGTAACTAATGCCAACATGACAGGTTTAAGATGTGTAACTAACATGTTATTACTTCATCTTAACATGTGTAACTAGCATTATCTTACCATGACAGATGTAACTAACATGATATTACCTACCATGACAGGTAACTAATGTCAACATGACAGGTTTAAGATGTGTAACTAACATGTTATTACTTCATCTTAACATGTGTAACTAACATTATCTTACCATGACAGGTGTAACTAAGGTTATTACCTCACAATGAGACGTGTAACTAAAATGTTATTACTTCAGCATGACAAGTGGAAATAACGTTACCTACTACCTATGACATGTATACATATTTTCTCACCATGACATGTGTAACTGATATGATATTACCTTACCGTGATGTGTAAATAACGTGTTAATACAACACCATGACATATGTAACTAACATTACCTTATCATGAAAGGTGTAACAAATATGTTGTTACCTCACCTTGACAGGTGTAACAAATATGTTGTTACTTTACCATGAGGGGTGCGAATCTCTGTGTATGGTGATTCGATTCTGATTTTTGGTGTCACGATTCGATTCAAAATCGATTTTCGATTCAGAAACTATTTTTCTTTTGAAATGGTCATAAATTTAGTTTCAGTTATGTAACTGAGAAGCTGAAAAGATTAAACAACAATGTAAACAAATGGAACATTTATTTAAAACAATAATTTTAGGTTCTGTACTTTATCAAATTTTTTGCATCATTTGATATTTATACCAAAAATAGAAACAAATAATACAGGGGTGCATAAAAGTCTGTAACTTAAATTACCAGTATTAGCTTAGTTGGCTGGATTTCTCTAAAACAATAAAAATAAAAATCTAGGAGCAAATAATTTATCCATCCATCATCTTTACCCACTTCTTCCTTTTAGAGTCTCGGGGGTCACTGGTGTCCATGTCCAGTCATCACTGTGTGAGAGGCGGGGGACACCTGGACAGGTCTCCAGTCCATCACAGACAAATAATTCACAATATATAAATACAAAAGTAAACAGACTTCAGCCTACCGTAGTACATTAATCTTTAACTCAACATAAAATACAGATTTCAGTTTTTTTAACCATATTGATTCATATTTAGTAAATATTTAACAAAATTTAAAAACCTGTGCAAACCTGCATTAAAATCTCTTCTGAACTGTAATTTATAAACCATTAATTATATAATTTAGAACTGGCTCCAGGTGATGCGTCTCATTTGGTCTCTCCAACATGTTAAAAGACAAATTACATTAAGTTTGTTGTACAACTTGTCTATATTAGTTTTAGTATAATATGAGAAAACAACAGTTACCTTTGAGCTGCAGCTGCATCAGAACTTCTCCCTCGTTATTCTTGTTTCATGCTGGAGCTGTGTGGACCTTTATCTAATAACGTACGTTGCTTCCAGAGTATTAACAGACCAAGAACATGCATGTTAGACTGATTGGTAACTCTAAATTGTCACTAGGTGTGTGAGAGAGAGTGAATGGTTGTTTGTCTCCGTGTCTCTGTGATGAACTGGAGACCTGTCTATGTGTCCGCTGCCTCTCACGCAGAGACTGCTGGACATGGACACCATTGATCTAGTGACCCAGAAAAGAAGAAGTGGGTAAAGATGATGGATGAAATTCCAAACTAGATCTCGGATCTCTTTTTCAAGATCCTCCTGGGCCTGAAGGCAGACTAACATGTATGTTTTTGGTTTGTGGGAGGAAACCGGAGTACCCAGAGAAAATTACACGCATGCACAGAGAGAACATGCAAACTCCACCCAGAAAGGTCGCTGGACTGGGAATTGAGCTGGCAACCTTCTTGCTGAGAGGCAACAGCTGTACCAACTGAGCCACCATGAAACATGACTTATGAAATAAAACTGTTTTCATTTTTGTTCTTTGAAAGATAATTTTCCTCAAGTAAATGAGCAGAAACTTTAGTAGTCATGCTACGTGAAACTGATGAAGGTTGATGAAGGTATGCATGAACTGCTGCTTTTTATATTTTATGATAATTATGTCAAAATGCTATTTCCAGTCCTCCTTGGACATTAGTAGAGTTCTGAAATCTGTCTTTAAAACTATCTGTTTGCTGCAGAAAGAGTGTGTTAGTTCCTCGTTGCCTCACGGTGATGTATGTAGTTCAGTCCCAGCATTAACCCTTTCTGACCATGTCCTTCTCTTCTGCAGGAACTCCTGTGATGAAGTCAGCTGCGTGGAGCTGCACCCAGAGGTCCAGAAGTCTTCACAGGAGGTCACTTCAGGGGAGGACTCGGCTCCTCCTGAGAAGGTAGCATCAATGACTGTGGTACTGAGACTGACTTCATGGCTCCAAGGTCCTACTGGTTAATGTTGGGAACACTTCAAGCTTGTGTTTTGTTCTTGTTTTATACGTTGAATTGTTTAACAGTTTGTTTGTTCAGATTTGTGAACATTTACATCCTGTCTCCAAGATGCCTCTTTATCCTGGATCCATACTATTTTTATTTTAGTAGATATTTCTGTGCATTTGTTTAGTTTTTTTTACTGTTTTTCAGGATGAGCAAAGCTCAGCCTTACCCCAGCTGTTATCTAACGATGAACAACTGGAGCAGGTGACACCAGAAGTGGACCAACACTGGGATGCAGAGGTACAGTTAACAACTCGTCCTTTTCAAGATCAAGGACTTGTGAACTTTTTACTCATGGACTCATCTTTGTTCAAGTTAGGGAACAATAAAACGGTCTTATGAGGTTCAGAGTTCTTCTTGTCATCATTTTCCAGCTTCATTCAGTCTGCAGGCTGGAAAGTTGCCATGCAGAAGATGGATCTGAGAGTAATGAATGCATAAAGTAGCCAAGAAGGCATCAATATGCAGCACACCACGTCTTAGTTTTTATTGATAGTCTCTGGAACATCTGCAGCTTTAAGTTTCTAACTGATCAGCCCAGTTGTTAATCGATCATATGTGTCTGTTTAGTTCCATCAGGGTTTTGATGGTCCAGACGCAGAACTGGAGGCAGACAGAGGATCTTCACAGAGTCCTGAATCCTGTCATCCTGATCCAGCTGCTGCTCAACATCCAAACTGTGCTGCTCCGCTGCCTTCCACTCATTCTAGTTCTGCTCCAAACCAGGAAGATCCCGACGCCATGAGCTCTCACAAGGACATCCCTCAAAGGCAGGTTCCTTTTACCTGAGCTGCCACATCTGGAATGAGATGTATTAAAGCGTCACTGACATGATTTTTTTACTATGCATAAAATCGCTCAAAATATAGTATCTTTATCATTTAAATATGTTCGTTTTTGCAAACAAAATGATAAATCAATTTAATTTTGCTTAAAAAGTGATTTTTAAACTTTGCGCCGTGTTTATTCACGGGAAATCCAATTACACGCGAATGCAACATCTGTGACGTAAAATCGGGCAGAGGCAGTCTGCGTGTGTCTGGAGCTCGCCTGGAGATCGCGGGTTTTTTTTACTTGAAAAATGCCGTTACGTTGTGTTGCATTTGGGTGTTCTAATATCATCAGTGAACAAGTGAGCCTTTTCACTTTCCCAAAAGAAGAAATACTTCGTCAAGTATGGAATAAACAAAGCTGCCCCCCCTCGGAGATCCCTTGCTTCCTGGAAAGGTAAAACTCAAATAAATACGGGTGCAGACCTAAATTAGAACCTGCTGTTTCTTGTTCATCTAACTTTCTGCTTCCCAAACTGAAGACAAATGGCTCAAATCTTCACTTAGATTGATAAATTTGTCGGGTTATAAATTGTCTGCTATTAAACTCATGAATAAATAAATAATGAGAATAAACACTGCAAAATATCACATCATACTGATGCTGATCTGTTTTCTTGTTGCTGTGTTCATCTGTGACCATCTGCTCATACAGACTCATGTTCGTGCTGCTGTTTATAATGATGTTTTTCCACTACATTAGGGCTTAGTGTATTACTAGTTGATGTTTTTCTTAGTTAATCCTAGATGTTATTACTGTTTTTCTCTTGCATTTGTTGTTGGATGTAACTGGGACCCTGTGTACATAATCTTGTTTTCATCACATGTACCACATGCGGTGCAAATGACAATAAAGACTCTCTGACTCTGACTCTGATTAAAGAGACGTAGCCCTCTGCCCGATTTTACGTCACAGATGTTGCATTCGCGTGTAATCGGATTTCCCGTGAATAAACACGGCGCAAAGTTTAAAATCACTTTTAACGCAAAATTAAATTGATTTATCATTTTGTTTGCAAAAACGAACATATTTAAATGATAAAATATATATATTTTGAGCAATTTTATGCATAGTAAAAAAATCCTGTCAGTGACACTTTAAAATATGTTGCACATCAAGTTGGTAACCGGGCTGTTGTTTCAGTGGTTCAAGTGATGCAGAGGACGGAGCAGCTTCTGAGGCCTCTGATTTTGATTGTGCAGAAGACGTGGCCAACATATATGACAAAAACAGGTTGGTCCAGTTAATCAAATCCTTCTAAATAAAACACCAAAGGGAGTTTTCTCAACAAAATAAGAGCTTCAGGTCACGTTTGTGCTCTTTAACAAGACATTAATGCGTGTTGTTGTTCTCGCGGCAGCCCTCCACCATTTCTGGAGAACCCCTTCAACGCTCACACTGCAGGTACTAAAACCCACACCGACCCCCCTCTGAGTTCTCCAGCTGTTCAAAGCACAAAACATCTGGAAGCCAACACCTCCCACAAGCAGGTGAGGCTCTCAGACAGCGTCCGTGATCTCTGACTCTGTCAGAGGACGTGTCCCAGCTCTCGTTTTGTCTTACAGGACATGAGTTCTCTTCTCACGGACACAGACGTCCCTGCAGGCACCAAAGACCCCGAGGACATCCCCACGTTTGATGAGTGGAAGCGGAAGATGATGGAAGTGGAGAAAGAACAAAGTAAGAGCAGATATGAAAACAGATTCTTCAAAACTGCCAGAACTCTCTCATTGTTCTTCTCGTGGTGTTTTGTCTTCAGTAGCAATGTCCACTCAGCCCTCCAGTAACGGTGGTCCTCCTGCTCTGAAGAAAGTCCCGAAGAACTTTAATAATTATGCCTCAGTGGAATGTGGAGCCAAGATTCTCGGTGCTAACACAGAAGCTAAAGTAAATGATCTCACACTTTTAAGAAACTGCTGTGTGCTCTGCCTGATGTTGACACAAGAATTATTATAAACGAATGCTTCTCCGTTTTGTCCCACAGAGCACGTCAGCCATACTGAAGGAGAACATGGACATGTACATGCTAAATCCATGTAGCACCAAGATCTGGTAGAGTTTGTGCTTTCTGTTCACAGCTCCTTTTCATGTCTGAAGTCTGGTTTTAATCCTTCTCGCTGATGTTCAGGTTTATTATCGAGCTCTGTGAGCCCATCCAGGTGAAGCAGGTGGACATCGCTAATTTTGAGCTTTTCTCTTCCACTCCAAAAGACTTTCTGGTCTCCATCAGTGATAGGTACGCACTTAAACTCCACGTTTTGTTGCAGTACAGTATGCAGTATTTAAATTAGACAGTCAAAGTATACACTCCCTTCACCTTTTCTCGTTTTTTTTGTTTTGTTGTTGTTGTATATTTCTCTCTGAACTACTGTCTGCTGTGAGTAAGAAACATGTTTCTGACAAGATAAAGTGGTGAATTAGACGTTTCATCAGTTTAAAGTGAGACTAAACCCAGGTTGAGACGGTACCAAAGGCCTAAAAAAATGAAAATGAAAAGAAAAAGAAAACCGCTTGTCAGGAGTGAAATGCAGCACTTCCATATAAGGTATGCACTTCTCATCTCTGCAGGGGATTGGCTCTGCTTGAACCACCTGTGTGACATCACACATGAGCAG
Source organism: Garcialebias charrua (assembly GCA_038048925.1). Taxonomy (NCBI): domain Eukaryota; kingdom Metazoa; phylum Chordata; class Actinopteri; order Cyprinodontiformes; family Rivulidae; genus Garcialebias; species Garcialebias charrua. The sequence goes on from JBBPBX010014451.1 coordinate 18,694, forward strand.
ACATGTCACACATGAGCGTTTGCACAAATAAGAAAATTAAGGTGTAATCCACCAGTTCAACCCATAGAACTACCGTAAACACATATTTAGACCAAATATTGCCAATTTACACAGATATGCACAATTATGTGAGAATAAACACAGCCATAGTGCTAGATAACATTTTAAACACATTCTAGGGAGTTTATCAGCTAAAAAAAGTTAATTTTGGGTTTAGTCGCACTTTA
>JBBPBX010014451.1:20952-50872 GCA_038048925.1 Garcialebias charrua
TCTGACATTATCCTGCTGTTATCTCCAGAGCTCAATGGAGGTGTTCATAGTTAAATGTGAAGCAGCCGGAATAGGTATCAGCACCTTCAAATTGGATGCCATCGTCCTCAGTCAGAAAAGGGCAGACAGCCCTCTTCAAGTTGGGAGTGAGGTGCTGCCTCACATGAAGCAGTTAAATATATTTGGGTTTTGTTCACAAGTGAGAAAAAATAAGAGCATAAGATCAAGAGACAGATCAATGTAGTGTCTGCAGTATTGCGGACTCTGTGCCTGTCCATTGTGGTGAAAAGGGAGTTGACCTGCAAGGTGAAGCTCCCTGTTTACTGGTCGGTCTACATTTCTACCCTCACCTATGGTCCCAAACTTGGGGTAGTGACCAAAGTAACAAGATCATGGAGACAGGTGGTCAAAATGAGTTTTCTCTGTAGCTGAACTCTTTCTTAGAGATAGAGTGAGATGTTCAATTACGCAGAAGAGACACAGAGTAGAGATGCTACTCCTCCACATCCAGAGGAGCCTGTTGAAGTGGTTCTGACATCTGGTAAGGATGCCCCCTGGATGCCTCTCTAGGTAGGATTTTCAGGCATTGACTGGGAGGAGACACCAGGAGAGACCCAGGACATGCTGAAGAGACTCTTTCGACAGGCCAGGGAATGCTTTGGTATCGTCCCAGAAGACTAAAAGAGGTGGCTGTGGAAAAATATGTGTAGGCCTCACTGCTCAAGCTGCTGCCTCTGCATCCCAACGCTGGAACAAACGAGAGATTGTTGGCTGGTGATGGATGGATATTTTTGAATATATGAATATTTAATGAGTTGAATTTATGAGTAGTTTAGAAGAAAATGTTAAACAAGACAGAATTTAACTCTGATAAATTGATGTGTAAATTGATGAAAAGCAAACCCAATGGACAAAACATTCATCATATAAACTGCATAGCCAAATGTATTTGACTAAAGACTTTAACGCTTTTCAGTATTGTGGAATAATGCGTACATGTGTTGTTGTTTTTTTGTGGGTTTGTGGCAAATTGGATCAAAATATAAATCAATTTAAATCTGATGGTGTCAAAAATTGTAAAACGTCTCCATTTTTCAAACTTCAACCTACTTTACCTGTGGGATCCAGAAGTACAAAGTGTCAAATGCTTCAAGGTATGGGCAGTGTAAAGAAATATGAAACATAGCCAGCGCATAAAACTGAATACGTTAGATCACTAACTTCTCCTAAGGGGAAAAAAAACTGTCATGACACTGAAATGTGAATGATTTTGTACAAGTGAGCTCTGTGACAGTTCACTAAAGGAGACCGAACACATTTCCAGCCAGGCTAAAGTGAGGTGGAAGACAGTAACTTGTGTGGGCTGCTGTCCTTTACAGTGACCTAGTTGGATTCTTTTAGCTTGAAGATGAACTAAAACTCTCCTTCAACGCAAGCTGTCAGTTTCTGCAAGTTACTCTTTTGAAGCAAGGGCAGAGGAAGAAACCTTCAGCTTTCAAGAAGGTCGGCATATATATTTTTATTTTTTGTACCGGTACTCTAGCTTTGTATTTTTGCTTTATTTTTCTCTGAAAAACCACTAGATATTGTCCACGTAATGTATAATATTAGCTTCCTGTTGATCTTTTGTACAAAGTATATGAATGGTTTACTATGTAACTGATGTTTGTTATAGAACTATACATGTCATTTATTTGTCTTTATCCATTAGGCAGAATGTATTGCCTAACAAGTTAATAATGACTCACTCTATAACCTCTATAAATATTATAGCTAATAAGAAAAATCTACAATCTGTTTTATAGACAGATTCTATTGTAATGCATCCCTAAACTTTGGTGTATGTCAGACATGCAACATCCCACAAATCAGATTGTAAATTATTGGGAATCAGACAACTGGTGACTATATATGTTATTATACCATGTATTTAAAACATCAGCTATGACAATAAATGTTCCCACGTATTTGCAACTAAAAAAGAGCTTTCAGGGAAAATATTACCAGCAAGTCTTGTATCTTGAGAAAAAAAGAAATGTCAGCAAGAGGCAAATATATCCTTCTTGACACAACAACCTTACAGTGTGCTCCAGGAGTCTCAACAGAGCAAAACATCATTTAAAAATAAGCCTGTCGTACATCAACATATGGGAAGAAGCTTTCAGGGGACTTCACCACTCAGCAAAGAGCCATGACCTTCCCAGACAAGGTTAAAACAGCACCGTAGCCTCGCAGATAATGTGTCTACTGAAGCACAGACCGCATGCTGAAAACAGACAGTATGACCCAGAAGGCTTCATCACAACAAGGAAATCACTTGCTCTAATATCACACACAGAATATATGAATGTATGTTGTTTCATATTTTCAACAAGGCACCATGCTGCCAAGATCAAGATGGTGGGGACACATACGATGGATGGATGGATTGATGGACGGGCAGACGGGTGGACAGGTGGATGGATGGATGGATGGATGGATGGATGGAAGGGTGGATGAAGGATGGATGGGTGGATGGATGGATTGTGGCAGCTAACTGTAACACATCCAGTGCTAGTTAAATTAAGTAAATATTATGGAAACTACAATGTTGAAATAAAAATATAAAGTTGTTAAAGCAAGAAAGTTCATGCTCAATAATCCAGGTACCAAATCCAGTAATTCTCAGTTGAGTCATCTGGACATCCAGATGACCCAACTGAAACTTATTGAATAAAGTTGTTAACGTTTTTTATAAAACAGCATTTGCATTAAATTCTGCAAAAGATCTAAGATTTGAATTAAAAGTAAAAAAAATAAAAAATACAAATATTGGATCTGGCCTTGCTCTGATTAGCTGCTAACTCATAATTAAACTGTATAACACTATCTACAGCAGGTGAGATATTAACTGTTCATATGCTTTCCACAGGACCACACTTCAAAAGATCTGAACTAGCCCTTTAAGTTTTTATCAGCTCTTCCATCACTCCATGTGTTTTATTTTTTAAATTTTATTCAAGGATTCAAACTTCTTTATTGTCATTCACTTCACGGTACACGAGGTGAAACGAAACTATGTACACAAGGTCCCAGTTACATCTCTATGGTATCTCATGGAAGTGAAAAAAATGTTTTTGGAAGAAGAAGAAATCAATTCCAACTAACAGCCACATTGCAAAGTTATTCAGCAAAGTATTTAAAAAAATAGAGGAAGGATGAGACATAAGGGTTAGTTCTTGTTAACGCTTCTAGTATAACACTTATCTATTATCAGTAGGTCATGGCTAACAGAATAACATGTTCCTCTTTGCATCGAGCCATGGGATCAAACTGTGTTTAACATGCATGCAGAGGAGCAGATCCTACTTCCATTACCATATTAATAACAAACAGGAGCAGATCCAGTACATAGTAATGTATATACAGTATATATTTTTCTTTCATAATGAATCAATACAGTCAAACACTGTAAAAATACAAAGTATCTAGTTTTAATGAACAAGTTTTATTCATGTTCTCACAAATTTGTTAAAAAAACATCCATGCTTTCAGAAAAGGTGGCAATTTCATCATGTCACTCCCATAGCTGCAATCAAACAGTGTCAATCAAGCCAGCTGGGTTATTATACATGCTAATGAAACTCTACAAAGATGTTTTAATTTTACTTTTGGCCCGCTGAGATGAGATCCTGTTTGGTTATGGTAAATGCGAGCTTATTTAACAGCGGGATGTCAGCACTGAATTTGTTTTAAACATTGGGATGCAAGTTTAGGATTTGTTTGGTGACTTTCTTCACCACTGTGTTAAGCATTTTTTAATATGATGGTTCTCAAGGTTTGTTTATTTAATGTTAGGATGGATTTTAACTGTGCAAAAATTGTATATACTGTACATGGGATATGATTAAAACTGTGTCAGTCTAGCTTGGTTGGATGATTTGCAATTATTCTTTGTATCTTTATTCTGTGGTATTATTCTAGAACACCAGCACAGGCGCCGTTAAAACTACCCCACATCCTGTTGAAATATTTTTCCTTTTTTTTTTCTCTTTAAAGTGTTGAAAACCTGAATCATGCATAATTTTAACATTCATTTGTTGAAGCAATTCTTGAGAAAATTGTAAAGTAAGAAAATTCAAAAAGCCTTGTTATTTACTCAATGATATATATGCTTTTCATCTCAGATTTTAAAAAAAATAATGTGCAAAAGTAACCACTTTCTGGAGCATGCAATTCATAAATGTGGACATGAATAGAAAATTGTAAAATTTATATTTGTGAAGTTTTGAAAGCAAATCAAAAGTTTCAAGAAGTTTTTTTGATTTTTTAAAAATACTGTATACAGTATTTTGTTAAAAAAAGTTAAGTCTGGTCCTCTGGACATTCAAAAAAACAAAAAACAAAACATTAAAAAAAATTGTAGAAACGTTTCGTCTTTCCTCCAAAAGCCTTCAGTCCGAGGAGCTGTATTCAGCTCAGTCTTATAAATAGCACCCTCTCACAGAGGATCAACCAGTTTGCTGCTGACAGCCAAAACCAGCTAATCACACGATTAAGGAGGACCATCAGCCTAACGATGGATCATTAGCACCCTGATGGGTGCTTGTTATTCACAAGGGGATGAATGATACTAGGGGTGGGCGATATATCGAATAGACTCGATGTATCGCAATATTTAAAATGTACGATGGTTAAAATGGCTATATCGTCTATATCGAGAATCCTCCTGCTGTTGCGCGGGCCCCACTCGCCCCCCTCCTTCCTGCCTGCAGAAGGGCGGAGCCGCGGAGACTTTCAGCACAAGTAAACACGGCAGATATGAAGAGAGCCGCTAGCTGCTGAGGGGGAAAAACAATGTTCTTTCTGAGCTAGTTTGGATTTAAATCATCAGATGAGGGCAGAATTTTTTTTTTTTGTAGACGATGCTGAAAATAATCCCGACGAAATGTCGGAACTACGAATCTTTTTCACCATTTAAACAGCAGAGTGGAGCATGAACCGTGAAATGACAGAACCGAGTGTTTTTACAGCCTGCTGCTTCCTTAAAACAAACCACGGATTTGAGCTCATTTAGCCGTGCGTGCACCACAGAGAGAGGTGGAGACATTAATAAATCAGCAGTTTATCATATCGCTAAAGAAACTGTCCTTAGCGGCTAACAAGATGGCTAACGCTTTAGCCGTCTTCTTCCACAGCTGAGACTGTGTCTTTTAGCGATATATGATAAACTGCTGATTTAATAATGTCTCCGCCTCTCTGTTCACGTTTCTGAGTGGAGGCTGTCGTGTTTTTACACAAGGATTCAATGCGACACTTTGTAGAGCAACTTAGAGAACGTCTTTATTCTTCGTGAACCCGGAAACAACCCCCTGACCCTTTCACAATAAAACCGGATACAGTATATCAAATATATTGTACCACAGAGGCTCACATTTACTGCAGTTCACAAACACACTGACTAAAGTGAAAGCACCTTTCTATCTTATCAAGACACTCAAAGCTCTTTAAAACACAATCTGTGTCCTCATTTACCCATTCATACAGCACTCTACTAGAACTGTACAAAGAATAATCAGTACTTTATCACATTCATACACTGATGGGACACACATCAGAGGCAATGAGGGGTTCAGTGTTGCCCACTGCCCAGGAACACTTCAGCATGTGACTGCTGGTGGAATTGAACTCCCAGCTCTCCCATTGGAGGAGACTGCTCTAGCCTCTCAGCCACAGCTGCCCTCAGCTGAAGAGGACTATTATTTAATAGGTGTAAATAAATGTCTAAAAAATAAAGTAATGTATGTAAATAGTTCATTTTTTAGACATTTATTTTGTAGAGTTACAGCTGTTTGTTAATAAATGTTGCTGTGTGACAACTGGGACAAAGCTTTGAGTCAAAACTATATTTTTGTTATTCTTTTATGGAAAGAAAATTATATCGAGATATATATCGTATATCGTGATATATCACAACAATATCGAGATATGAATTTTTGTCCATTTCGCCCAGCCCTAAGTGATACTAGCAATAACAGTATTGAAAGAGGGGGACACACGGAGGCCTCCACCTCTGTTTAATAATGGACGGTTTCTTTTCACAAAGATGGCCTCCTTTACTCCTCTCTCAAACCATCGTTCCTGTGAATGAAGTTAAAAATGCATAAAATAGTTTGTATTTGTAATTATTCTTTCTTTACATGTGATTTCAGACTTTTTGTCTTTCCTATAGAGAAAAACCTGCTTGCCTCAATCCTGGACCTGGTGTGTTTGTTTCTCCTTCCTGTTCCTCTCAAACCCAACCGCTCGAAGCAGATTGCTGCTTGTCCTGAGCCTGGTTCTACTGGAGGTTTCTTCCGCATGAAGGAGTTTTTCCTTTCCACTATTACCTCTGTGCTTGCTTAGGATGGGAGACTGTGATGAAGTGAAGACAAAAAAGCAATCTACTGGCTCCTAAGATAAATGACGTCATTAACTGACTTTTTATGTACAGTATGAGAATGTTTCTGTTCAGTGCCCTGAGATTATTTCGGTTGTGATTTGGTTATATATAAATAAACTGAATTGAATTCAATTGAATTGAAAATAGTTTGTGTCTCTGATGTGTCTTTGTGGATTTAGAAAAAGCATATGACAGGGTGCTGAGGGAGGTGTGGTATTGCATGAGGAAATCTGGAGTGGCAGAAAAGTATGTTAGACTGGTACAGGACATGTATGAAGACAGCAGGACAGTGGTGAGATGTGCTGTAGGAGTGACAGATAGCTTCAAGGTGGAGGTGGGAGTGCATCAAGGATCGGCTCTGAGCCCCTTCTTGTTTGCTCTGGTGATGGACCGACTAACAGATGAGGTCAGGCAGGAATCCCCATGGACTATGATGTTTGCAGATGACATTGTGATATGTGGTGAGAACAGGGAACAGGTGGAAGAGAACTTGGAGAGGTGGAGGTATGCACTTGAAAGAAGAGGAATGAAAGTCAGCCGTAGTAAGACAGAGTACATGTGTGTGAATGAGAGGGAGGCCAGTGGAACAGTGAGGCTACAAGGAGCAGAGGTCACAAAGGTGCAGGACTTCAAGTACTTGGGGTCCACTGTCCAGGAAAATGGGGAATGTGGTAAAGAGGTGAAGAAGAGAGTCCAGGCAGGATGGAGCGGATGGAGAAAGTTTCAGGAGTGATTTGTGACAAAAAGGTGTCAGCAAAGGTCAAAGGAAAAGTTTACAAGACAGTGGTGAGACCAGCTATGTTGTATGGTCTGGAGACAGAGACATGGACAAAAAGACAGGAGAAAGAACTGGAAGTAGCAGAAATGAAGATGCTGAGGTTCTCCTTAGGAGTGACAAGGATGGATAAGATCAGGAATGAGATAATCAGAGGTACAGCACATGTTGAACAACTGGGGATAAAGTTAGGGAGGCCAGACTGAGATGGTTTGGACATGTCCAGAGGAGGGACAGTGGGTATATTGGTAGAAGGATGTTAGAAATGAAGCTGCCAGGAAAAAGACAAAGAGGGAGGCCAAAGAGGAGATATATGGATGCAGTTAGAGAGGACATGGAGGTAGTTGGAGTGAGGACAGAGGATGCAGAGGACAGAGTGAGGTGGAGGAGGATGACTGGCTGTGACCCCTAAAAAGGGATAAGCCGAAAGAAGAAGAAGAAGAATTGAAAATAGGTTCTTAACAATGCTTTTCCAGCTGGAGTGCTTTGTCAATTGAAAACATACCACCCTCTCCCAGTGTCCCAGTAGTGCAGTTTATTTTGAAAGGGTCTTTAAATCACGCTGATCGTTGACCAGTGGGACTAGTAAAATTAAGGAATATAACGACCCTCGTCTAGTGGAATTAGCAGCCGTGTGCATCTCCATAAACAGCCTCTGAGTCATTGGAGCCAAGAAGGGCATTCTTAAACTACAGAAGAAAACCAGAACTCCACATGGAAAGGCCCCAGCTGAAAGTCACAGTGGAAACCTCATTGCTGTCAGTCAACAGTGTGAAGCACTGCCTCACTGTGTCACCCATATGTGACACTAACGAATGGGGCTTTAGGATCTGAAATGCAACAGGCAAATTCATCAATGTGTCAAAAAATTAAAATAAGGATTTATTATAAGAATGGAGTTTGAAATTATTAAAACTGAATACTCTTTTGCATCCTGTTCAAATGTTTTTCCATCAGTTCTGAATTGCAAATAATGTTGAATACACTCAAAGCTTGAATCATTCCACAGAAGATCTCAAATCCACAACCTTCATGTTGAATGTGATGCAGAAATCCTACAAGGTCTAAGCAAGCATGCTATTCAACTATTTAATTAAACATGCACTGTGACGTTAATCCAGACATGAGAGCACAACATTCACTGGATATCACTTTGATGCTGTGTACAAAAAGGGTATGATGTCAAAGTGCATTATGGTAAAAATCCACTCCATAGGCATGCAATTGTTCTATATAAGCTAAAAATAAACTACAGTTGAAAGAATGATAAAATAACAAATAATACATTTTGTTAACTTAAAAAAACATCCAGAGACAGACTTTACACATCTTTGTGTTTGCAAAAAGCTTTTTATGGCTTTCGGAAGACTATGTCAAGTGTGTCTTTCACAGATTATCTGGTGACTGATAGTTTCAAAGTGTCCTGCACAAACTACAGCAAAGGTAGGTCGCCTCTGTGAAGTACTCCTCCGTGTACCTGGCCAAAGAGACCCACAGCATATGTGCTCTGCCATCTGCTGTGTCCCTCAGTTCCCCCGACAAACCTTTCATGGATTCCCTGTTGAAGCCACACTCAGCTACACATGTTAGTGCAGGTACTTTTACAGTCTCCGATCTGAATTTGGGTTTCCTTTTTTTAATAAAGTCCAGTGGAAAAGCCAAACTAAACTTATATAAAGATTTTAAAAAGTAAAATTGTTTTTGTTTATTGATTGTTTTAAATCGTAATTGATGGGAAAGCGACCTTAGCTCTAATGAGTCAAACACGAGAAAAAGTTCATTCAGAACTAATCCGGCTCCAGACCGTCACCAGAATCCACCTTCACCTCATCAGAGCCGCACAAAAACACTCCATGTTTGCATCTTCTGCTTATCCCTGTTGAACAATGGTGATCAGCTCAAACAATTATCGCTGATTGTTTATTCTTGTGCACATCTAATTATAAAAAATGAGCCAAGCGAGTTCAGCTATAGCTTTTGAATAACTGTGGCTACTTAAAACAGAATTAAATCAACGAGATACATAAACAAGGCACGATATGTTGTAAGCAAATGAGCGCCCATGATGTCGCCAGAGGTTTGGATCAATAGGGTAACTATAAGAAAGGAAGAATGCATGGATATGGTTTTTAATGTGTTAGTTTAAATGCAAGTGGGTGGATTCTGTATGAATAATTGTTCTGTTTATTTTCTAGTGTATCTCATGTGGAAATAAAACACTGTTTAGAATCCATTCAATTTGAGCTTAAATCAAGTAATTTAGTAAATTAGGATTACATGTTGCTGTACTTTAAAGCCCAAAGCGGAAACTGAAGGAACATTTCAGAATGTGCACATCAAGCACCCTGTTTTCTGAAAACACCAGCTGAATGCTAATGTGAGGCCGTATGCATTCAGACATCCATGGCATTTTGAAAGTAAAATGTATTCACTGGGCCTGCTTCATCCCTCAATCTCTGTCGCTCACTGGAACATCCCCTCTAACTGGCAGATAATCAAAGTGACAAGAAAACCAGATGTAAAATGAGTTGATGTCCTCGAGAATATTTACAACAAAAGGGAGCGTCCAATGCCAGCCCACTCAGATGGAAATTTGGAATTTTATTTTTATTTTTTTGCATTGGTGATAGAAGTATCCCTCCAAAGCTGACATAAACAGAATCATACATTTAACAAAACATAACTGAGAGTCAAATTCTAACCAAATTATTGAGAAAAGGCAATGCTATTAAAACAAATAATAACTTTAGACAATGGTAACAATGATTGATCCAAAACATCTATTTATGTATATTCTTACATGCGAGGTACCTCATAATTTTTTTTTTCTTCTTTCGGCTTCTCCCTTCGTCAGGGGTCGCCACAGCAAAATAGTCGCACAAAGACTTGGCAATTGTTTTACACCGAATGCTCTTCCTGACACAACCACAGACCACCACAGCCCTCTGTGTGGAGCAGAGAGAAGAGAGCTGCTATCTAGGGTTCCCGGGGGAGCAGATGGTGTGGGCTAAGGGCCTTGCTCAAGGGCCCAGAGTGGGGCAGATGAGGGTGGAGACAGGTGTGACTGCTTCACTTATCCCACCCACATTTTTGGGCTTGAACCGGCGATCTTCCGATCACAAGCTCACCTTCTTAACCTCTGTGCCACCACTCCGTACCTACCTACCTAGGTACCTACCGGTAGGTACCTCATAAATACAGAGATATATTATCTTTTGCTAACAAATAATAATAATAATAATAATAATAAAATTTCAACTTCAAGGGCAAACTCAGATGAAACAAAGAAAAACCACCTTTGTTGTCACTCCTAAACCCATCCTGCATGTTTAAGCCGAATGCAAATATATATACATATAGATTTCAATTTTTAGCAATTTAGCACATCCATAATCAAAAACGGCGTTCAATACTGGAACAACTGGACTTTATTTGTTGCAGCAAACGTTTCGACTTCTGTCCAGAAGTCTTTTTCAATTCTGAATGGAAGCTGTGAGAACGAGAAGTTTTATACAGGCTTACAAGTCACGCACCAACATATCTCCTCTGGACAAAACTCAGCCGTTCACCTCCACCTCACGGACAAGGGACACTCCTTTGAGGACCAGAATGTTCAAATTTTGGACCGAGAACACAGATGGTTTGAGAGGGGGGTAAAGGAAGCTGTGTATGTTAAGAGAGAAAAACCTTCTCTTAACAGAGGAGGAGGTCTGAGATTTCAACTGTCTAAGACCTATAACTCAGTTTTGGATTTGATTCCGAAACGTTTTACACCGGATGGGAGCAGGGATGCCTTGTCTGTAAATTAGACTAACAAAGTTCTCTGAGTAGCCTCTGTTGTTGTTTGGGAGGTGTTGTTTGTCAATTTACATACAGTTTTGTGTCTTCTAACAGAGACCTCAAGGGAACCTCCTACTGTTAAGGTGTGATCTTTCAATTTACATGTATGTGTTACAAACCCCCTTTTGTTAAGCTGGGATGTGTCGTTTTGTCAATTTAAATAGAATGGGCATGTTAGTTAATTTGTGGTGTTATTTCAGTTTCCAATTTCATATGTTGGTGCGTGACTTGTAAGCCTGTATAAAACTTCTCGTTCTCACAGCTTCCATTCAGAATTGAAAAAGACTTCTGGACAGAAGTCGAAACGTTTTCTGCAACAAATAAAGTCCAGTTGATCCTGTATTGAACGCCTTTTTTGATTTCATCATGTCGTGGACGACTGAGAATCTTCACCAGCATAGCACATCTATAGCAGCTTTTAAAATTTTAAATCTTGCGTTGGTTATTGACAGTGGTGAAAAAAGTTAAATGGCATAAAAATCACTGTAAAGGGACATACTAGAACAAGTTTCGGAGGGATTAAAAGCACATTTGTGGTGTTTTTAAAAAATACAAATACATCAGGATTAAATTACCAAACCCTTATTATAGCCTGCTTTTATTAAACATAAACTCTTGATTCTGCAGAGTTCATTTCAGGTGAATGAGCTTGCTGAAGCAATACTCTAATACTGGCTCACTTGCTCCCAGTTTTAATCTGCCTCTGATCGTTTTGTTCACAAATGTCTTTGTGTTCAGTCATTTATGTGCTCAAAATTTATTTCCCCAAATTATACACATCGATTAGGCATTCTTCTGCTATAAACCTAATGCTTGGTGTTAAATGTCATTTCTGGATGTCTGCTTTGGATCGGCAACACAGTGACACAGTTGGTAGAGCTGTTAGCAAGAAGGTGCATGTCGTTTGGATGGCAAAGAAAAAGAAAAGTGAACTTGCAACACACACAAGAAAAAAAAAATTGTGCTGCCCAATTAAAATTGCAATCTCTATTAAGTGTAAATACCAAGGCTCTTCTCCTATTCTAAGATGCAACATAAACTTTTCACTTATCATTTCATTTAGTAAATTGTTGCCAAACCTGTTGCAGATTCATAAAAATGCAGAGGCTGTGTGGCATCAGAAAAAAAAACCTGCCGTGTCCTGTTGGTCAATGAGTTCGGACTCAGAGTGAAACCGAGTCCCTGTTTGGAACAGCATATCAAAACTGGGTAACCATTTTACAAACTGTCAGGAAGTGGAGTTGTTTATGCAAATGAACCTCAGCGCATGAAATCTGTGAAGTTTGTATTCCCCATACTAAATGTAATAATGTCCCTGAAGCTTTTTCTGTACAGAATAGCAAGTTCCTTCTTCAAATTAGATATTGCATCAATCAAAGCTGAATGAATCTATGCTTATCGCATTGTGACTCATGTCAAAAGGCATAATGAAAGTGTTCCGAGGTTTATATAAGTCAGAGGTGGAAATATAGAAAACGTATATGTCCTTGGGTGAATGAGGACATGCTCAAAAGGAAATGGAGTCTCGCTGATATAAAACAGTCTACAACAAAAGCAACACAGTACAATGGTGTAATGTTTCCTTTCTTATTCTCAGGAGAATCAGAGTGAAGAAAAAAAGGACGGGAATAAAAATGTTGAAAAAACTCCATGATGCTATCAGATGTGTTATCATTTCTTAAGAATATATTCTAATATTTATATTCTACCACCATGTGCATTGCTGCGTGCTTGAAAACAACCATGAGTTGACTCAACAAAATGGTTTTATACTTAAATAGTTTCAAACAAGCTATGAAAAATGGAGCTGTGGCAAATGCACTGTCCCTCTAATGAAAGTCTCACTAAAGAGCAGTGGCTGGAACAAATTAAAAAGAAAACAATTTTTTTTTCTTTATTTTAAATAACTTCACAAACTGTTTCATTGTATATAGTTTTTATTTAGTTCACAGAGTGTTATTTATTTTGTTTTGGGTTGATAATACAGATATTTATTCTTATTGTCATTATGTACACCAAATAATTCTACAAACCATAAAATAAAAGGATTTAATTCCTTCAGCAAACCACAAATTTCTTGGTTTAAGAAAAATAAATGGGAGACTTCAGTGGAAATGTGTTGCAACTAAATGCTACAATGTTTTTGGACTAACTAAAAATGTTTAATTCACTATCTTAATTGTTGATGAATAAATATTTGGTTCTTTGAAACCGATAAGGTTTACGGTCTTTTACTGTGAGTAAATATTAGCTGTTGCTAATTCTGAATTATTGGTAATAATTTTAAGCATACACTAGAAACTACACATCACTCACTTCACTCAAAAAGTACTTTAGGAAAGACATATATCTGATAATATGAATTGGTGGTAGGTTTGTGCAGATAAAAGTCTGCTCAGACCTGCGCATCCAAACTATAGATTTGTTACATATTGGTGGCCCTACAGGTCTTCTGAAAGATTAAATTGATTAAGTTGTTTTTGTAGTCTATGTGTTACGGTTTTGTTGGCATAGTTTGCATCCTGTTGTGGACTTATGGAATAGTTTTGGCTGGTGAGTGTCTCAGAGATTGCTAATCGTGGCATTATCTGGTGCGTTTCCCGGTTGAAGCTGCGGATGAATGTTTTGTCTGTGTTTGTGAGACGTTTTATTACGTGTCGCGAGGCTGCATGCATTTTTTCGTTTTGTGACCGCCGTGTCACCTCTGCTTCATTTTATTACATCTGCGGTTTGCTGTTGAAGGTCTGTTTCACTCATTTGCTGCTCCATTTTTACCTGATCTGTTACAACGTGTTGTTAGCCGAGGTTCGGGTGAAGCCCACTCAGCTTTTGGACCGGACGGGTTCCGGTTCCGAGTGACGTAAAGTCCGTTGTTGTACACAGTTAGCGTGCTGCCTTCTTTGGGGGGCGTGGGAGTTAGCCTGGATGTGTTTGAGCTCATTTACAGAATTTTCTGCGGTGTAAAAATACGTTTATTTTGTGATAGTGTGTCTAGAACTCTTTGGGTCGAGCTAACGTTAGCATTACCGAGGCAAGATGGCTGCTTAAAGCGCTGTGATTGGTCCATTGTGTGTCGTGTTCAAAAAAGTTGGTTTCTGTAGACTGTGGTTGTCAGATTCATTTTTGCACACATTTCTGACAGTTTATCTGTGTTGTTGTTCGTTCTATGCACGTGATATCGTCGAAGACTGGCTTAACCGCAGTGTTTTGCAATATTTCTGGCTGTTTTAGAACGTTAAAAAGTCCGTTCCACGCTCTTGTTCGACCGACCGCAGGTCCGTGAACACAACGCTCGAACGGCACGTCACATGTGGGTGGCATTAGGGGTAGAACACTACATTTCCCGTGAACACTTGGGTTTTTGAACTACGGTTCTGTCTTCGCTGTGATTGGTCGATTACGCTGTATGTGTTGACGCTTGGGGGGTGAGGAGCCCACATCCTCGTCAACTTTCACTTCGGCTGCTTGTCACAGACAAGTTTTCATGCTTGATTGTCCATTACTGTCATTGAAAAGACTGTTTAATCGCTGTGTTTTTGTGATTTTAATGGGTGGATTGAGTCAGTAGCTCTGAAACAGCCGATCGCCATGTGACCAGGTCACGTGACACCGGGAGCTACAGCTGCTTTATGTGGACCGGCCTTATTTCTTTTAAACGCAGTTTAAAAGGTTTCACAGTTCAACCGATTTTGCTCACATGACCCCTATGATGAGTACAATTAATGGACTAAGTTTTCCCTCGCCCGGACGCGGGTCACCGGGGCCCCACTCTGGAGCCAGGCCCGGAGGTGGGGCACGCTGGCGAGCGCCTGGTGGCCGGGCTTTTACCCATGGAGCCCGGCCGGGCACAGCCCGAAGAGGAGACGTGGGTCCCCCTTCCCATGGGCTCACCACCTGTGGGAGGGGCCAAAGGGGTCGGGTGCAATGTGAGATGGGTGGTGGCCGAGGGCGGGGACCCTGGCGGTCTGATCCTCGGCTACAGAAGCTGGCCATTGGGACATGGAATGTCACCTCTCTGGTGGGGAAGGAGCCTGAGCTAGTGTGTGAGGTTGAGAGGTTCCGGCTAGAAATAGTCGGACTCACCTCAACGCATGGCTCTGGCTCTGGAACCAGTTTCCTTGAGAGGGGTTGGACACTCTTCCACTCTGGAGTTGCCCCTGGTGAGAGGCGCCGAGCAGGAGTGGGCATACTTGTTGCCCCCCATCTTGGTGCCTGTACGTTGGGGTCACCGCAGATTACCCACCCTTTTTGGAGTCCTTGGAGGGGGTATTGGAGAGTGCGCCTCCTGGGGACTCCCTTGTTCTACTGGGGGACTTCAACGCTCACGTGGGCAATGACAGTGAGACCTGGAGGGGTGTGGTTGGGAGGAACGGCCCCCCTGATCTGAACCAGAGTGGTGTTCTGTTATTGGACTTCTGTGCTCGTCATGGATTGTCCATAACGAACACCATGTTCAAGCATAAGGGTGTACATATGTGCTCTTGGCACCAGGACACCCTAGGTCGCAGTTCGATGATCGACTTTGTTGTCGTCTCATCTGATCTGCGGCCGCATGTCCTGGACACTCGGGTGAAGAGAGGGGCGGAGCTGTCTACTGACCACTACCTGGTGGTGAGTTGGCTCCGATGGTGGGGGAGGATGCCGGTCAGACCTGGCAGACCCAAACGTATCGTGAGGGTCTGCTGGGAACGTCTGGCAGAGTCTCCCGTAAGACGGAGCTTTAACTCCCACCTCCGGGAGAGCTTTGAACACGTTCCGAGGGAGGCGGGGGACATGGAGCCCGAGTGGGCCATGTTCCGCGCCTCTATTGTCGAGGCAGCTTATCAGAGTTGTGGCCGCAAGGTTGTTGGTGCCTGTCGTGGTGGCAACCCTCGAACCCGGTGGTGGACACCGGTGAGGGATGCTGTCAGGCTGAAGAAGGAGTCCTATTGGGCCTTTTTGGCCTGTGGGACCCCGGAAGCAGCAGATAGGTACCGACAGTCCAAGCGGCATGCGGCTCGGGTGGTTGCTGAGGCAAAAACTCGGGCGTGGGAGGAGTTCGGAGAGGCCATGGAGAATGACTTCCGTACGGCTTCGAGGCGATTCTGGTCCACCATCCGGCGTCTCAGGGGGGGAAAGCGGTACGCGACCAACACCATTTATGGTGGGGATGGCGTGCTGTTGACCTCAACTCGGGATGTTGTGAGTCGGTGGGCGGAGTACTTCGAAGACCTCCTCAATCCTACTGGCACGTCTTCCACTGAGGAAGCGGAGCCTGGGGACTTTGGGTCGGGCTCTCCAATCTCTGGAGCTGAGGTCACCGAGGTGGTTAAAAAGCTCCGCGGTGGCAGGGCTCCAGGGGTGGATGAGATTCGCCCTGAGTTCCTTAGGGCTCTGGATGTTGTGGGGTTGTGTTGGCTTACGCGACTCTGCAATATCGCGTGGACATCGGGGGCAGTTCCCTTGGATTGGCAGACTGGGGTGGTGGTTCCCCTATTCAAAAAGGGGGACCGTAGGGTGTGTTCCAACTATAGGGGGATCACACTCTTAAGCCTCCCTGGTAAGGTCTATTCAGGGGTTCTGGAAAGGAAGGTCCGTCGGATAGTCGAACCTCGGATTCAGGAGGAGCAGTGTGATTTTCGTCCTGGTTGTGGAACACTGGACCAGCTCTACACCCTCAGCAGGGTCCTAGCGGGTGTGTGGAAGTTTGCCCAACCAGTTTACATGTGCTTTGTGGACTTGGCATTCGACCGTGTCCCTCGGGGGGTTCTGTGTGGGGTACTCCGTGAGTATGGGGTACCAGGCCCAAAACGATTGAACAGTTAGAGGCCTTTATTAGACATGAATGGGAGAGCATTCCTATTTCTAAACTTGAGAAACTGGTCTCCTCTGTCCCCAGACGTCTGTTGTAAGAAGAAGGGGGGATGCCACACAGTGGTAAAAATGGACTTGTCCCAACTTTTTGGGGATTTGTTGACGCCATGAAATTTTGAAACAACATATTTTTCCCTTAAAATGATACATTCTCTCAGTTTAAACTTTTGATCTGTGATTTGTGTTCTATTCTGAATAAAATATTAGATGTTGGCACCTCCACATCATTGCATTCAGTTTTTATTCACAATTTGTTTAGTGTCCCAACTTTTTTGGAATCTGGTTTGTACCTAAATAATTAACAAATATTGAAGACATGAACTCACTGATGTTCTCTTTTTATATTTTAACAAGTTTGAACAAAAAAATCCACAACTTTATTCTCCATGATTGTTTTTGTGTAGCTAAGGTTATAACCATTAATTTGATAACAGAGTGAAATGTGTACATTTAAAGGTTTAATGATAAATGGACTGCTTTTCTCATCTTTGACCACTACAAGACACAGTCTCATACAGGGGCAACTTGGGGTTCAGTGATGTGTTCAAGGACACATTGAGAAAACGTAGGGGATGCTGGTGTCAAACCACCAGCATCCAACGTCTCAGTCCTGAGCAGCACCCAGGTCATCGTACAGAACATCCACCAGGGTGCTTTCACTGGAGAATCACAACAGTTTACTTTTATAATCCAACAAACCAGAATATGAAACAAACTTTCACAGTTTCATGACGTAAAACAAGACAGAGATGATCCACAAAAGCAAGCAGCTGCACGTTGTCTTCTCTGCAGGTGGCTCCGTGCAGCGCTGGCATCTACAAAGTCTCATCAGTGATCAGTGGGAGGCTCAGTGGCAGATCATCTCACATCAGGAACAACCTCCACCATCATTTGTTCTTGTTCCACACCGAGTCACCTCTTATCTGCCGTCCAGCGCCTTGTCCCTGGCTATAACCGACTCGCTGAACTTGATCATCAGAGTGGTGCCCTTGTGCCAATGGGCGGTGACCTTGGCGGGGAAGCCGCTGTGTGTGAGGATGGCCTCCACAACGCCAGCTGTGAAGGCGGCGCAGTTCAAGCTGCTGTTCTCTTTGGGTACAGAGATGTAGGCGTTGATGAGCGGGTCCTTCTCTATGATGTAGTAGGTCTTGTCATCGTCGTTGGCCTGCTCCAGCTTATCGGCCTCCTTCCCGAACAAAGACTTCCAAACGTTAACCTGAGAACAATCAGATACTTGTTACTCAGAGGACCAGACTTAGCTTTTTTAGATTTTTCTACCTGGATTATTGAGCATGCATCAGGGCAGATACTTGTTAGTTTTAAAGGTAAAACATCGATCCAGATGTTTTGTCTCTAAAGCAGCTCACTTTGATGAAGAGCAGCATGTTGAGCACTTTGGTCTCCCTCTTCCCGTTCTTCTCTCTCAGCACCAGCACATCCAGCATGTTGGCCCCCACCCTCTGGCCCATGTCGGCCAGGCGCGCCTGCAGCTCCGACACGGAGTACACGCGGCTCTGACAGTACTGGACCATCTCGGAGAACAGCAGGGCGAAGGCACTCAGACTCACTTCGGTCTTAGGTCGACTCAGGGGCCGCTCCAGGATGGTGGACTTCCCTCGAGTGAACCGAGCGTCCATTTCCTGGATTTAGGGGAGACACATTTGTTTAAAACTTTGGAATAAAAGATGGTGGCAACTGTCGTGCAATTATTCAATAAACTGCTTTTAGTTTTCCTGTGCAGAGCGGAAAGAGCAGAGCACAGAAACTCATCAAACAATGAGGCGTCATGACATATACCGGTCTTCCTCTAGCAATTATGCAACTTCATTGTTCAATCTGATATGAACAACAAAAACAATGCAAGGGAGTGATGATTCAATTCACATAATACAGATTATTTACCTCAGGATTGACTGAAGTTCTCAGAAGTTATTATTCCAAGAAAAAGTTGTAAAGTTCCTGTTTGATTATTGCTATAAATATTAACAACACAGCCACACGTGACTTAAATGTGTCCGTAAATGCCAAGAAAACAAAAATTATGTGGTTCGGTTATGGAGGAGGTACCATACCCACCTCGGTGGACTTCACATCTGTAAACGGTCATACTACAGAAGAGCTAACAGTTTATAGATATTTGGGAATTTGGACTGATGGTGCCCTGTCCTTTTCAAATCATGTTAATGTTTTGCAATCTAAGGTAAAAGAGAGATTTGATTATCTTTATGGAAATCAATCTTTGTTTACAATGGCTGCAAACACCATTGTTGTAAAAACTACTCTACCTGAGTTGGATTATGAAGACATCTTTTCATTCATTCTACCTTTATTTATACAGGTTAGTCTCACTGAGCCACGGGGACTCATTTACAAACCGGATTCCAAAAAAGTTGGGACACTAAACAAATTGTGAATAAAAACTGAATGCAATGATGTGGAGGTGCCAACATCTAATATTTTATTCAGAATAGAACACAAATCACAGATCAAAAGTTTAAACTGAGAGAATGTATCATTTTAAGGGAAAATATGTTTCAAAATTTCATGGCGTCAACAAATCCCAAAAAAGTTGGGACAAGTCCATTTTTACCACTGTGTGGCATCCCCCCTTCTTCTTACAACACTCAACAGACGTCTGGGGACAGAGGAGACCAGTTTCTCAAGTTTAGAAATAGGAATGCTCTCCCATTCATGTCTAATACAGGCCTCTAACTGTTCAATCATCTTGGGCCTTCTTTGTCGCACCTTCCTCTTTATGATGCACCAAATGTTCTCTATAGGTGAAAGATCTGGACTGCAGGCTGGACATTTCAGTACCGGATCCTTCTCCTACGTAGCCATGATGTTGTGATTGCTGCAGAATGTGGTCTGGCATTATCTTGTTGAAAAATGCAGGGTCTTCCCTGAAAGAGATGACGTCTAGATGGAGCATATGTTGTTCTAGAACCTGAACATAGTTCTCTGCATTAATGGTGCCTTTCCAGACATGCAAGCTGCCCATGCCACAAGCGCTCATGCAACCCCATACCATCAGTGATGCAGGCTTCTGAACGGAGCGTTGATAACAACTTGGGCTATCCTTGTCCTCTCTGGTCTGGATGACATGGCGTCCCAGTGTTCCATAAAGAACTTCAAATCGTGACTCATCTGACCACAGAACAGTCTTCCATTTTGCCACACTCCATTTTAAATGACCCCTGGCCCAGTGCAAACGTCTGAGCTTGTGGAGCTTGCTTAGAAATGGCTTCCTCTTTGCACTGTAGAGTTTCAGCTGGCAACGGCGGATGGCACGGTGGATTGTGTTCACTGACAATGCTTTCTGGAAGTATTCCTGAGCCCATTCTGTTATTTCCTTGACAGTGGCATTCCTGTTTGAGGTGCAGTGACGTTTAAGGGCCCGGAGATCACGAGCATCCAGTAGAGTTTTACGGCCTTGACCCTTACGCACAGCGATTGTTCCAGATTCTCTGAATATTTTGATGATGTTATGCACAGTTGATGATGATAATTTAAAAGTCTTTGCTATTTTATGCTGGGTAACACCATTCTGGTATTGCTGCACTATCTTTCTGCACAACAATGGTGGAATTGGTGATCCTCTTACCATCTTGGCTTCTGAGAGACACTGACACTCTGAGAAGCTCTTTTTATACCCAATCATGTTGTCAATTGACCTAATTAGTGTTAATTGGTCTTCCAGCTGTTCGTTATATGCTCAATTTCCTTTTTCCAGCCACTTATTGCTACTTGTCCCAACTTTTTTGGGATTTGTTGACACTGTGAAATTTTGAATCAACATATTTTTCCTTTAAAATGTTACATTTACTCAGATTAAACTTTTGATCTGTCATCTATGTTCTATTATGAATAAAATATTGACATTTGCCATCTCCACATCATTGCATTCAGTTTTTATTCACAATTTGTTTAGTGTCCCAACTTTTTTGGAATCCGGTTTGTACAAGAGAGACCTGTTCCAGGCAGAACATGTAGACTACAGACAACAATAACAATAAACTACAGAAAAAATGCAGTACATAATTACATTATACATAATTAAATACATAATTTACAAACATGCTTGTAAAGGTGTCCTTTGGAAACTGGACACAATTTAGGGGCCAAGATCATCAAGATCAACTGGTCATGTCCCACATCAAGGCAACCGTCAACATCAATGAGGACCCTCATCAATACGCATACCGTGAGAACCGATCAACAGAGGACGCCATTTCTTCCGTGGTCCACACTGCTCTCACCCACCTGGATCAGAAGGACTCATACGTGCGTCTGCTCTTTGTGGACTTCACATCTGCCTTCAACACCATGATCCCCCAAACTCTGATAGACAAACTATCTACACTTGGACTAAGCCCCTCCATTTGTAACTGGGTACTAGACTTCTTAACAGACAGACCACAGTCCGTGAAGATTCACAACTTCTCCTCCTCCACCATAAACCTCAGCACTGGCTCTCCTCAAGGATGTGTGCTGAGCCCCCTTCTGTTCACTCTGCTCACATATGATTGTACCAGCCACACTTCCAGGCTGTCATATTGTTAAGTTTGCAGATGATACAGCGGTGGTGGGATGCATCACAAACAATGATGAGTCCAGCTACAGACAGGAGGTGGAACACCTGGAGAGCTGGTGCAAAGAGAATAACCTTCACATGAATGTGAAGAAGACAAAGGAGATGATTGTGGACTTCAGAAGGAACAAACACACCCACACCCCACTGAACATAAGTGGATCTGCAGTGGAAGTGGTCTCCAGCTACAAGTACTTGGGTGTACACATGAATGATAACCTCAGCTGGAGCAACAACACCACCAGCCTGATCAAGAAAGGTCATCAGAGACTCTACTTCCTCAGACGGCTGAGACGAGCTGGTCTGAGTAGCTCCAGTCCTCACCTCCTTCTACAGGTGTGCAGTGGAGAGCATCCTGTGCTCCAGCATCAATGTGTGGCATGGAGGCTGTACTTCCTCAGACGGCTGAGACGAGCTGGTCTGAGCAGCCCAGTTCTCACCTCGTTCTACAGGTGTGCAGTGGAGAGCGTCCTGTGCTCCAGCATCAACGTGTGGCATGGAGGCTGCACAGTTGAAGAGAGGAAAGCTCTGCAGAGAGTGGTGAAGGCTGCACAGAAGTCTGTTGGAGTCAGTCTCCCCACAATCACAGACATTTACACCTCCAGATGCAGGAAAAGAGCCACCTGCATCATGAAAGACCTCACTCATCCAGCACACTCACTCTTTGCCCCACTCCCCTCAGGACGGAGGTTGAGGAGCATCAAGTGTAGAACCACTAGACTGAGGAACAGCTTCTACCCTGAGGCTGTTAGACTCATGAATAAATAAAAATAAAATAAAAAATAAACACTGCAAAATATCACATCATACTGATGCTGATCTGTTTTCTTGTTGCTGTGTTCATCTGTGTTCATCTGTGACCATCTGCTCATACAAACTCATGTTCGTGCTGCTGTTTATTCCCACTATATTAGGCTTAGTGTATTACTAGTTGATGTTTTTCTTAGTTAATTCTAGATGTTATTACTGTTTTTCTCTTGCATTTGTTGTTGGATGTAACTGGGACCCCGTGTACATAATCTCGTTTTCATCACATGTACCACATGCGGTGCAAATGACAATAAAGACTCTCTGACTCTGACTCTGAAGATGGTGTAGTGGCAGGGGAACCAACTTGGGACCCGAAGGACCCAGGTTCGAACCCCAGTCACGGCATAACTTGTGGTGTGTTTGAGTAGCACATCTCATCCCAATTGCTCCCCGGCGCGCTTTCTATAGCTGCCCACTGCCCCACCTGGTGGTGATTGGGTTAAATGCAGAGTCAAATTTCGTCTTGTATGGAAACATACACAGATGACAAAAACGTGACATTATTATTATTATTATTATCACTCTGCTATTCGCTTTGTTACAAATGCTCCTTACAGAACATGTCATTGCCACCTCTGCTCTTGTTAAATGACCTTCTCTACATAGTCAATGTAAAATTAATTGGTTTACATAATTTATAAGCTGTTACTGGGTTATTCACCTCCACATTTAACTAATCTATTGCAACTAGCACCAGTTTTGAAGTATAACACCTGATCCTCTCAGTATTTGAGGGTAACTACTCTAAAGCAGTGGTCCCCAACCACCGGGCCACAGACTGGTACCAGGCCGTGGGTCAATTTGTACCAGGCCGCACAGAAAAAAAGAAACAAAACAAAAACTTTTACCCGTTCGGGTGGAGTAATTTAGCTGCGTGGTCCGGAGCAGACAGAAGGAGGCGTGCGGCCGTGTCTGCGCATTAGAAGGATTACTCTGTATATTTTTCAACCCGCCTGACAAAGAGTGACTGTAAAACTATTAACTAAATAAAGTTTTAGTTTTAAAAACATTAAAAAGTGAATTTTGCGCAAAATTCACTTTTTAATGTTTTTTTTAACTCTACTTTGGGTATTTACTTCTTAAAAAACAGTCCTAGGGCCAAAGAAATGCACCCAGTGGTATATTTACTCTAAGTAGATTTATTTTTCTGGGATATAAATGTCTCGTTTTCAAATCCTCGCGCTTGTGACGTCACAAGCGCCAGGACAACCCACCCCAACCTGAGTCCAGCCCCTCACCTAGCAACCCCTGGTTAGGCTCAACCCACTTCAGTATAAAAGACGTGACGGTTGTTTTTCCTGATTTCATCTCATCTTTTGTTTAAATGTTCTTAATTTCATGTGTACAGCACTTTGTTGCAGCTGTGGTTGTTTTAAATGGCTTTATAAATAAAGTATAATTGTTATTTTTACGTTTTAGTTCAATTTTTAGCGTATTAGCGATCGCTCCCAACGCGCAGCCGGCAGAAATAAAACGAGCAGACCGCCGGCGAAGGGACCATCTGCGGGCGTGAGCTGCTGGGAACTGCTGGCTTTTGAGGACCGTGGGTCCGGTCAGAGGTTGCCTCATACGGATAAATTAACTGGAAACACTCGGTGAACTTTGTGTGTGTCTGGACTGGAGCAGCGATCGCTCCCAAAGCGCCGCATGCAACGAGCGGAGCTAAGCGGGCGGAGGAGGAAGAGCTATCATTAGCCTCGGATTCGGGTGGGCTAATGCTAAAAGGAGCAGCTAATGGCGGCGCGCAGACGGCTTTCGGTAAGTTATCTTAAGCTAGCACTAACAGTAAGTCAAATGAGTAATAAAAAAAGAGCTAATTTTAAAACAACAACAGATTAGAGATACTGGCTGTTACAGAGGGCGGAGTTAATGTAAACAGATTTTTGAAGGGCGTGGCCTTCAGAGCTCATTATCATAAACAGCCTGTTCAGAACGGAAATGAGAAAAGGCAGAACTAAAAAGGGGATATTTTATTATCTAAGAATAATTTTGTGCATTAAATTGAATGAACATGGGTCTGGATAGCCCACAGACATACCATAAAAATTTATAAAACCAATATGTGGTCTCCTTTAAAGGTTTACTATGTAATTTCTGGAGAACGCTAATTTTCAGCAGGTAAAAGCATTCTGCTCCCTCCCCCTCAGGGGAGCCACAGTCCGTGCTTCTGCTGAACTTGAGTTCTGCAGCTCCGCCTCCTGCTGAATGTCCGCTCGGAGTCGCTTCAATATTCTGTGATTATATGTTAATAAAAAGTTCTAAAAAATATAATAAAACCATGAAGCACTGGTCCAACAACACAAAAACCAGCAGAAATCAGCAGAGCTTCACGAAGCCACGTTGGACATGATTTAATTCGCTCGTGACTTCCTCATTTCTGTCAGTGCAGGTCTGGAATGCTCCGCCCCCACTACATGTCCTGTCTCTGCGCTGCGAAGTTCTGTGATTATATGTTAATAAAACGTTCTAAAAAATATAATAAAACCATGAATCACTGGTCCAACAACACAAAAACACCCTGAAATCAGCAGAGCTTCACCAGCCACTTTGGACATGAGTTTTTTTTCGCTCGTGACAAATCCATTTCCTCATTCCTGTCAGTGAAGGATGAAGCGATCACTTGACTTTTGGCAAAAAAACAAAATAAAAGTCCAGCTCTGGGATGAAGAAGGGATATTTAATACATTTGTGTCACATACAAAACAGTCCTGCATCGCTTTGCAATCCTTTGAATGAGAACGTGCGCGGCGCTGAGGCTGGGACAGGCGGGGGCGTGGGTTGGGGCGTGACAAACAACTCTGTTTTTATTGGCTGGTCATTGTCCGGGTCACTCTGTGTTTTTAGTGTTTTTATAAATGCTGATAGAGAAGCAAGGGGACTATAGTTTTTTTCAGAGATTACTTTGTCTAACATCAGTCTGTCAGTAGATAGTGACAGAGTGAAGAAATATGTTAAAAATATATTGTTAGAAAAGTTACAGACTGCATTACAAAGTTACATAGTGCAGCTTTAAGTGTTTATGCCTGGTCAAATAAAGGTGAAATGAGAAAAAAAAAAAAAACACCTCCAAATATCCCATTCCCCTGTTCACTGACACTGACAGAGACACCAGGAGATCGATGGATGGAAACATGGCGAAGAAAATGTATAATACAGTAAGCTCCTGATGTCCTTCCATATAAATTTTACAGCAACACTCTGGCTCATGTTTTCTCAAGCGATAAACTAAGGTAGTTGTTGAGAGCACAAAATGAAAAATAACGGTGATCTTCTGTTTATTATCAAGACACAGATGACTTCAGCACTATTCAATAAATGGCTCTCATTAGAAAACTGTTGGCCTAGCTAATGTTTATCAACATACTGTATTGTCATTTATTTTCAAAGGTTACCTTTATAGAGCTACATGGGCAAACAAGTGAGCAGCTAAACGAATAGAAGGTACACTGAACATGAGCTAAATATAAGCTGAGGTTTATTTCTGTTTTTTAATCAAGTCAGCCGAACAGCTGATTAACTAGCTGTTAGCCGATTAGCTACAAAGCTAGCCCGGATGTTCCGAAAAAAAAAAAAAAACGGTACGTGAGCTTCCCTGCGGTATCAACACACACCTTTTCAAACACACACCTTTTCAAACACAAGTTAAATCTAAATACAACTTTACATTAAAAGGGATTCATTAAAATAAACGCACCTTTTCGAGATTAAAACGGCTACGGTGTTGTTACTACTTCCGTGTTTTCTTCTTCGTCTGTTTTACAAAGACAGACCAGACTGTCTTCCGCCACCTGGTGTAGGCTTGTGTATGAAACTTTTTTATTTTACAGCCTGGTGTACGTTTCATTTTTCGTTTAGAATACAACGTAATTATTAATATAAATCTTCTCAGCAGACATTCATTTGATAATAATAATTGTGTAGAATAAGTATTTTAAGATTTAGAAAATAAAAAAACAAGAATAAAATAAAATAAGAAGTTTAATTCAAAGCAGTTCTTCTCCTCAGATAAAGTCTTAAATTATTTTTTTTACACATGAATGTTTCTGTTAACTTATTTTTACATATGACTTCTGTTGTGACTTGGCACTATATAAATAAACTGAATTGAATAGAAAATGCAGTTGTTGATTGGATGATGTGTAGGAGTCCCACATTGCTCCATTCTTAGTCCAGCTCTGTTTACCATTTGGATTTATGATTTATATAAATTTCAATATATATAATGAACAAAAATATAAATGGAACGTTTATGTTTACCTCCCATTTTTGTTTTTGCTCAAATTTTTCATAAGCTGAACTCAAAGATTTATAATAGTTTCTATGTACAGTGTACAGAAGGCCTTTTCCTCTCAAATATTGTTAACAAATTTGTTTAAATCTGTTGTTAGTGAGCACTTCTACTTTGCCGAGATAATCCATCTACCTTGCAGGTGTGGCATATCAAGATGTTGATAGGCACCACAATTATTGCCCAGGTGCTCCTTAGGCTGGCCACAATAAAAGGTAGGGGTGTAACGGTACGCTAAAATCACATTTCGGTTCGGTTCAATTACAAGGAGGGCTCGGTTCGGTTTATTTTCGGTTTATTTTCGGTACAAAAAAAAAAAGACAAAGTAAAGACTTACAAAATGTTTATTTTGAAAATATGCCAAAAATATGTTTGTATTGTATTGTAGTAATAAATAAAAGTGACCCATTTGGATGATATTTTAAATAAACAGCACTCTACAATAAATAAATTATATTAAAAATAATAAAAATCTTAATGAATACAATAACAGTCAGAACCAGAACAATAAGCAGCAACAGACTGTTTACAATCTTAACTAATAAAGTTTTTGTCCAGTAGCACCAGTGTGGCTGTATTTGTCCTCATTACTCACAACCTCTTCTTGGTGGGACTGGTCCTGGAACAGTTCCAGAGTTCAATTCAGTCATCACACACTTCTTAGCTGCAGCAGGTGATCTCTGGTGGATTTCCCTGAAGTGGAAGGAGAGCAGCTACCTCTGTAACTGGAAATACTGGAAATAAAACACAGAGGTAAAAAAATAAGTTAATAAGATTATAATTTTAAATAATAATAAATTATAAATAATAATTATAATAAAATAACAATACCTCTTGAACGGTTGAATATCTCACTCATCATCAGGGCAGGGTTTAAATCAGCTCCAGGACTTGTTGACCATCAGTTTTAGTTTTTTCATAAAGAGCTGAACTTTTTGACTTAAGTGTTGACGTGATGGATGTCTCATAGCAAGGATCAACTGTGCATTAAAAACTTTCAGACTTAGATTCAGAGCTTTAAAAACTCATACAGTTTGTGTTATTGATCTGGACCCATCTAAATTACCTGATGAAGTTGTTTAAATGCAGCTGTGTTGTTAGCGCACTTTGTAGAAGTTGTTTAAATGCAGCTGTGTGGTTAGCGTACTTTGTAACAGCTCGTTCACGTTCTGATGACGTAGTTTCCAGCGCGTTCACGTTAGACGTGTTGCTGCTGCAGATCCAGTCTTCATGAAAAAACGTCCACACACACAGCTTTGTGCGCTCGTCTTTTAACAAGAAAACCATAACGTTAACAAACAGGAAACCGCAGCGAGAAGCTAACGGCTAATGCTGCGCGTGCTGCGAGATAATAGCTCCGTGCTGAAACGCGCCCAGGAAATTTTGTTCCGCGGCGCACATATTAACATTCAATGAGTGAAAAAATAACCGTTTCGGTACAGCACGTTCGGTTCGGTCCACCTCCGTACCTTTTCGGTTCGGTACACCAACTACAACCGTTACATGCCTAATAAAAGGCCACTAAAATGTGCAGTTTTCTCTCACAGCACAATGTTGCAAGTTTTGAGGGAGTGTGCAATTGGAATGCTGACTGCAAGACTGTCCATGTTCAGAATATTAATAAATAATTATAATTAATTATTACAATACAAAACATTATGAAATTGTACAACATCCTAATGTTTTTGTAAAAGAGAAGAAAATTGATTTTGTAAATTAAATTAGTTTTTCAAGACCGCACTGGACTAATGAACACATTAAAATGTCCCATGGCTTTAAATAAATAAGAACACTTTCTGACACTTTCAGAATGAATACATATAAAATTATTTTTTACAATTTTTATCCCACGGATTGTTGTAACAATTTTCAAATTTCACGTTTGTTCATTATATGTTTAATTTTATGTTGCTTTTTTTGGTTTGTTAGCTCATGTGTGTTAGTTTTTGTCTGTGTTTGTGTTTTTATTTTTTCTTAAGCCTTTTACCAATTTACCCAGGACTGTGGTAGCTTTCATGGCAAAACCTGGCTCATTTACAGGACATACCTGTGATCATTAATGTTCATTGTCCTTTTTTAATACAATACCAATAAACAGTAAACATTTGAGCAGCATGGCTTGGAAAGCGTGAAACTTATCTTGTGTGGTTGTGTCATAAACGTAAATTTATCTTTCTTTTTCCTCCCTAAAATGTCCTCGTTACAGATTAACGTATGTGCAGTGACCTTTGTTTTCTGCAGCTCAGACCCTCTTCAAATGGATTTTCCAAATCACCCAGACCACATCTACTTCCTGTTCTTTTTTTTGTGCCACACGAACCAGTCTGGGACTTTTTATCGTCGTGCACATGAAACCGTAACAGCAGATTTGATGTCAACACTGGTGCATGATCAGCCTCTATGCATGTGTGTGTTTATATTTGTGTCTCTGCAACCAGAACTCACGTGATCTATGGTTTTGGGACTTCCTCACGTCTTCAGCCTGTCTTTGCATTTTCCAACAAGAGCGTTCGTATTGCCTCAGAGAGGAGTGCCACTGGTTTGTTCAGTGCTGAACACTTTGCAGTGTGTTTCACAAGTGGCAGCTACATTAAAGACACAAATGTGATGTCGGAAATTTATTACAGAACTCACAAATTTTCCAAAAATGTCCCATCACACATGGGGACCTCAAATGGCAGGAACAAGATACTGCTTGAACAACAGGTGCAGGTTTCCTACATTTCTCATGCGGGTACACCCGACTGATTACTTATCTGTAAGTGTACAAACAGCTTCATAACCACCCACATACTCTGCATATATGAACTTCTATAAATGAGCACCACGCAACAACACACTTGCAGGCTGGCGCCGGAAGTGTCCACAAGTCAGGATGAACAAAGGCCGCTGGAAACCGCATTTGGCTCAAAATTCCACAGATTTGAACAGAGGTGCACCAAAATCAGTATGATCGATCATTATCCACCACTTGAATAGGAATCTATGATAATTGGCCAATACCTTCCACAGCGCCCCTACAATATCTAAAAACCTCAGTCCCCGGCCATATTTTCACTGATAATTCTGAAACTCTGTGAACTTCTGCGTCTTCTCAGGATCTATGAAAAATTCTCTTGTAACCCTGGTCCAAAACCAACATTGTCATTGATCAGAGTGACTATTTTTTATTTTTCTCTGAGACAGAACTCGTCCCAGCGTGCAATGAAGTGGAGGAGACGAGCCTGTCTATCCTCCCTGCTCCTCTGTGTACCCTTTCAAACAGTTCTCAGGAGGTTGTGAGTGTGGTGCTGGAGGACAGTTTCCCTCTGGTTGTTGACTGGCAAACATCCTGATCTTCAG
>JBBPBX010014452.1:0-28332 GCA_038048925.1 Garcialebias charrua
TATATATATATATATATATATATGGTAAATGGAGCTTATTTATATAGCGCTTTCCAACCCCCTGTGAGGAGCCCCAAAGCGCTTCACAATACCAACCATCCACCCATTCATACACACATTCATACACCGGTAGTGGTAGCCTGTCTCACCTAATGAGCTTGTTTGATTCAAAATGACCGCCTCACCTAATGAGCATGTTTGATTCAAAATGGCCGCCTCACCTAATGAGCATGTTTGATTCAAAATGACCGCCTCACCTAATAAGCTTGTTTGATTCAAAATGGCCGCCCAAAATGGCCGCCTCACCTAATTAGCTAGTTTGATACAAGCTAGTTTGATATAAGCTAGTTTGCTAGCCTCCTCCACGCCAACGGAATGACCTCATATACATAGCAATGGTTGCAACAATGCTAATGTGATACAAGCTAGTTTGATACAAGCTAGTTTGCTAGCCTGTTTTATCCAAAATGGTCGCCTCACCTAATGAGCTTGTTTGATTCAAAATGGCCGCCTCACCTTATGAGCTTGTTTTATCCAAAATGGCCACCTCACCTAATGAGCTTGTTTGATTCAAAATGACCGCCTCACCTAATAAGCTTATTTGATTCAAAATGGCCACACAAAATGGCTACCTCACCTAATTAGCTAGTTTGATACAAGCTAGTTTGATACAAGCTAGTTTGCTAACCTAATCCACGCCAACAGAATGACCTCATATACATACCAATGGCTGCAAAAATGCTAATGTGATACAAGCTAGTTTGCTAGCTTGTTTGATCCAAAATGGAGTCCTCACCTAATGAGCTTGTTTGATTCAAAATGGTTGCCTCACCTAATGAGCTTAATTGATTCAAAATGGTCGCCTCATGTAATGAGCATGTT
This sequence comes from Garcialebias charrua, assembly GCA_038048925.1. Classification (NCBI taxonomy): domain Eukaryota; kingdom Metazoa; phylum Chordata; class Actinopteri; order Cyprinodontiformes; family Rivulidae; genus Garcialebias; species Garcialebias charrua. The sequence continues at coordinate 883 of JBBPBX010014452.1, forward strand.
TGATCCAAGATGGCCACCTCACCTAATGAGCTTGTTTGATCCAAAATGGCCGCCTCACCTAATGAGCTTGTTTGATCCAAAATGGCCACTTCACCTAATGAGCATATTTGATTCAAAATGGCCACCTCACCTTATGAGCTTGTTTGATTCAAAATGGTCACCTCACATAATAAGCTTGTTTGATTCAAAATGGCCACCCAAAATGGTCGCCTCACCTAATTAGCTAGTTTGATACAAGCTAGTTTGATACAAGCTAGTTTGCTAGCCTAATCCACGCCAACAGAATGACCTCATATACAAAAATGCTAATGTGATACAAGCTAGTTTGATACAAGCTAGTTTGCTAGCCTGTTTGATCCAAAATGGCCGCCTCACCTAATGAGCTTGTTTGATCCAAAATGGAGTCCTCACCTAATGAGCTTGTTTGATTCAAAATGGCCGCCTCACCTAATGAGGTTAATTGATTCAAAATGGCCGCCTCATGTAATGAGCATGTTTGATCCAAGATGGCCACCTCACCTAATGAGCTTGTTTGATCCAAAATGGCCACCTCACCTAATGAGCTTGTTTGATCCAAAATGGCCACTTTACCTAATGAGCATATTTGATTCAAAATGGCCAGCCTCACCTTATGAGCTTGTTTGATTCAAAATGGCCACCTCACCTAATAAGCTTGTTTGATTCAAAATGGCCATCCAAAATGGCCACCTCACCTAATTAGCTAGTTTGATACAAGCTAGTTTGATACAAGCTAGTTTGCTAGCCTAATCCACGCCAACAGAATGATCTCATATACATACCAATGGCTGCAAAAATGCTAATGTGATACAAGCTAGTTTGATACAAGCTAGTTTGCTAGCCTGTTTGATCCAAAATGGCCGCCTCACCTAATGAGCTTGTTTGATCCAAAATGGAGTCCTCACCTAATGAGCTTGTTTGATTCAAAATGGTTGCCTCACCTAATGAGCTTAATTGATTCAAAATGGCCGCCTCATGTAATGAGCATGTTTGATCCAAGATGACCACCTCACCTAATGAGCTTGTTTGATCATAAATGGCCGTCTCACCTAATGAGCTTGTTTGATCCAAAATGGCCGCTTCACCTAATGAGCATATTTGATTCAAAATGGCCGCCTCACCTAATGAGCTTGTTTGATCCAAAATGGCTGCCTCACCTAATGAGCTTGTTTGATCCAAAATGGTCGCCTCACCTAATGAGCATATTTGATTCAAAATGGCCGCTTCACCTTATGAGCTTGTTTGATTCAAAATGGCCGCCTCACCTAAATGACCATGTTTGATTCAAAATGGCCGCCACACCTAATGAGCATGTTTGATTCAAACTGACCGCCTCACCTAATAAGCTTGTTTGATTCAAAATGGCCACCTCACCTAATTAGCTAGTTTCATACAAAATGCCCCAAAGGTATCCTCCACACCAACAGAATGGCCTCATATACATACCAATGGCTGCAAAATTGCTAATTCAAGTTGTCATTTGACAAACCCATGGGAAATCTAGGTAGAATGTCAAATGACAAACTCCCATGGGAAGTCTAGGTAGTATGTCAAATGACAAAGGCTTTGGTAGTACTGGTGTTAATTGGTACAACGATGAAATTATACTTGAGAGAATCAAACCAACAACGTATATTTAATTGGTACAATAATGAAATTAAACTTGGCAAAATCAGATGGCAAACCATTGAGAAAACAAGAAATTCTTACTACATAATGTTGCAATAATTTTTTGAATTAGCTCAATTATTCTTTTTAACAATGTAGACCCATTGACTTACATTGCCCATTGACTTACATTGCATTTAGATCTGTGTTCATCGGGTTGCCACGGGCCACAGGAATAGACCAGAGCCATATATCTATAGAATCTGGTAGAAACGGTTGTGCTTAAGAGATCCTGTGAATTTGGTGGTGCTAGGTCAAAGTTAAGGTGCATTAATTAACTTTTGAACAAGCAGAGGCCTGTGGACAATTTCCACACTTTTTTTACACATTCTACAGCCTGTATCTCTAAGTAAGAAGCAAGGAACTGCACCAAATTTGCTAGAGATGTAGACCAGGATAGGTCGCATCTACCCTGAACATCTGGGCTTCTGACAAGCACTGTAAGATCCCCAAACAGCCCGCAAAAGCCGGTCAGGTGTATTTTTAAAAAAAAAAAAGTGTTACAGAAAAAAATCACAACTCAGAATCCCGAAGTCCTGGAGACTCCAGATTTGAATCACATGTACATGAAGTAAGTCCTAAAGGAGTGTGAGAATTTTGTGCATATACGTGCATGGGAAGAGGTCCAAATTTACAAAATATGTTCAGAAAATGCAGTTTTTAGGGGCCAAAACTGTTTAAGTTCCTAATTCGGGGCCGAAAGCGTTTAGGGACCCCAGATTTGAGGTGTCAACATTGGGGGGAGGGCGGAACACATCTATCTTGTCATTTTTTTCATCACTGTTTTTTCATGATTCCAGCCTTGGGTCATGAATGAGGTAAGGTTCAGATTCCGACAGTGTTTTGCAAGGGTCAGATGACAATCCCAATTCATTTTTTTAGAAAGGTGCTAGGAAGCTGATTTTTGAGTATGTTGTTCTTGGGCTCAACCCAAACGCGTGCTACTTGCTCCCGTGTACCTCGGACCCCTGGGTCCCCCGTAGCGGCCTCCCAAATGTTGGAAAAGGCATAAAAATATAGGGTTGATATTTTTGAACCGTCGGTCCGATTTCCACCAAACCTACATGGATCTTCATGTCTCGGGGCCCTGTTTAACATATGTCAGATCCAGGGGCCTGGGACCCCTACATGGCCAACTTTTTTCAGGAGCCTCGTTGTGCAATGGGACAAAGACGGTTGGGTTCAGGATGTAAAACTATATGTGGTGATCTATTTTGATGGTAAAATTTGTGTTTCGGGGATCCTTGGGACATAGCAATTTATGTTACAATGTAACCCTAAGGGGCACAAGTCAACCATAAGGGGTATGGCCCATACGTGACAATGTACCCCTAAGGGGAAAGTCAGCCATAAGGGGTATGGCCAATACATCACAATGTAATCCTAAGGGGCACCAGACAACCATAAGTGGTACTACCCATACGTTACTATAAGGGGTACCAGAAGGCACGAGACGGGCATGGTCAAAACTTTATCAATTCACATTGGTATTTCAATATCACAAAGTATTGACTGTGCTCGTCTCATACCGTTCTATGCCCATGAGCATAGAACGGTTCCACATGGGTACGGCCAATACTTTATAATGTGAATACCTATGTAAATGACTCGTGCCCGTCTCATGCCTTCTGGTGCCCATGACCATGCCCGTCTGGTACCGTTCTATGCCCATGTGCATAGAACAGTACCACATGGGCATGGCCAATACTTAATAATGTGAATACCTATGTGAATTGTGTGGCTCACGGCATCGCGTAGGAAGGTCGTACAAATATGGGTTACATACCGTTGGAAAGGTCTGCTCAAGGGCAATTCAAAGAGACATGTTTCAACCCTTTGCTACCTTCCTAAGGGTGTCTAGGTACCTCCAACTAAAAAAGGTTAAAAGGTCAAGGAAAATGCGTATTGACCCCAAACACACAGAACGCAGTCAGGGTGATACGCTGATCAGTACCTGTGAGTTTCAGCCCTTTGCAAGGTTCCTAAGGCGGTCTAGGTCTATCCAAAGTGAAAGGTCATAAGGTCAGGCCAATATATAGATGGCCGTAATTCTTCGTGGAAAGCAGCTAGGGACACAATATTTTCAGGAATAGAGAAGGACACCTAGGTGATGACACCCTAAAAATCTGGAGTTGTTTAATTGTTTCTGGAGGAAGATATAAACATTTATATATTAAGGCCTTCGGAGGCAGCACTTGCAGGATTTGGCCCACAGTTTCGCGTAGGAAGGTTGTACAAACATGGGCTTAATATCATTGGAAAGGTATGCTCAAGGGCAATTCAAAGAGACCTGTTTCTACCGTTTGCCATTTCTGCCCTGTGTGATTTTCCTAAAAGGGCCTAGAGCCTTCCAAAATCAAAAGGTTAAAAGGTCAAGGAAAATGCGTATTGACCCCAAACACACAGGACGCAGTCAGGGTGATACCCTGATCAGGACCTGTGAGTTTCAGCTCTTTGCAAGGTTCCTAAGTGGGTCAACAGGCCTTCCAAAATGACAAGGTCTTAAGGTAAGTGCATTTTTGCCCATAATTTCACGTAGGAAGGTCGTACAAAGACAAGCCATACACCGTCGGAAAGGTCTCGGCGAGCCGGATCTGAAAATGTGAACCCCGTGAGGGTACGTAGTTTTGCCAAGCAAGGAGGGAGTTTTATCAATTCATATTGGTATTTCAATATCACAAAGTATTAACCGTGCCCGTCTCATACCGTTCTATGCCCATTTGCATAGAACGGCATCACATGGGCACGGCCAATACTTTATAATGTGAATACCTATGTGAATATTTCGTGCCTGTCTCGTGTCTTCTGGTGCCCATGACCGTGCTTCTCTGGTATCGTTCTTTGCCCATGGGCGTAGATCGGCACCACATGGGCATGGCCAATACTTTATAATGTGAATACCTATGTGAATGGCTCGTGCCCATCTCGTGTCTTCTGGTGCCCATGACCATGCCCCTTTGGTAGCGCTCTATGCCCATGAGCATAGAACGGTACCACATGGGCAAGGCCAATACTTTATGATATGAATGGCTCGTGCCCGTCTCGTGCCTTCTGGTGCCTATGACTGTGCCCCTTTGGTACCACTCTATGCCCATGTGCATAGAACGGTACCAGAGGGAAACGGCTCTATGCCCATGTGCATAGAACGGTACCAGAGGGACATGGCCATGGGCATGGAAAGGCACGAGATGGGCATGGTCAATACTTTGCAAAATGGAAATAGCAATGTGAATTGTATGGCCCACGGCAACACGTAGGAAGGTCGTACAAATATGGGTTACGTACCGTTCGAAAGGTTTGCTCAAGAGCAATTCAAAGAGACCTGTTTCAACCCTTTGCTACCTTCCTAAGGGGGTCTAGGTGTCTCCAAATAAAAAAGGTTAAAAGGTCAAGGAAAATGCGTATTGACCCCAAACACATAGAATGCAGTCAAGGTGATACGCTGATCAGTACCTGTGAGTTTCAGCCCTTTGAGAGGTTCCTAAGGCGGTCTAGGTCTATCAAAAGTGAAAAGGTCATAAGGTCAGGCCAATTTATAGATGTCGTAATTCTTTATGGAAAGCAGCTAGGGACACAATATTTTCAGGGTTAGAGAAGGACTCCTAGGTGATGACACCCTGAAAATCTAGAGTCGTTTGATTGTTTCTGGAGAAAGATATAAACATTTATAAATTAAGGCCTTCAGAGACCGCACTTACAGGTTTTGGCCCATACCTTCGCGTAGGAAGGTCGTACAAACACGAGCCTTATACCGTTGGAAAGGTATGCTCAAGGACAAATTCAAAGAGATCAGTTATAGCCATGTGTGATGTTCCTAAGAGGGCCTAGAGCCTTCCAAAGTCAAAAGGTCAAAAGGTCAAGGAAAATGCGTATTGACCCCAAACACACAGGACGTAGTCAGGGTGATACGCTTATCAGGACCTATGAGTTTTAGCACTTTGCAAGGTTCCTAAGTGGGTCAACAGGCCTTCCAAAATGACAAGGTCATAAGGTCAGTGCATTTTTGCCCATAACTTCGCGTAGGAAGGTCGTACAAAGACAAGCCATACACCGTCGGAAAGGCCTCTGCGAGCCGGATCTGAAAATGTGAGTTCCACGAGGGTACGTAGTTTCTCTAAGCAGGGAGGGAGTTTTATCAATTCACATAGGTATTTCAATATCACAAAGTATTGACCGTGCCTGTCTCGTACCCTTCTATGCCCATGAGCATAGAACGGCCCCACATGGGCACGGCCAATATTTTATAATGTGAATACCTATGTAAATGGCTTGTGCCCATCTCATACCTTATGGTGCCCATGACCGTGCCTCTTTGGTACCGTTCTATGCCCATGGGCATAGAACGGTACCAGAGGGGCACGGCCACGGGCATGGAAAGGCACGAGACAGGGACGGTCAATACTTTGCCATATTGAAGTAGCAATGTGAATGGACCGTGCCCATTTGGTACTGTACTATGCCCATGGGCATAGAACGGTACCAGAGGGGCATGGCCATGGGCACCAGAAGGTATGACGCGGGCATTGTCAATACTTTATACTATGAATACGATTGTAAATGGCTCGTACCCCTATGGTACATAGAACGGTCCCACATGATATTTATTTTCTTTTTTCAGAAAATGTCAATGACACGTGACATACGGTACCTCATGTGCCACAACTTGCTAAGCAACATCAGTCATCACCTGAAGGGTTCACATAAAGTTAATAACATGGAGGAGAGAAAAATTCTGGTCAACTGGGTATCAGGTCACATCAATGCTCGCCGGCCGTTGTCCCTACCCTATGCTAGGGTGCCCATACAAGCCTGGGCAACATCTGGACAGGCATATCAACGATACACACTGCGAGCTGTCTGTCGAGGAGCGAGCCAGGATGTTAGGTCAAGCGAAGTCCCTCAAAGCTCTGGAGCTCCTTGCAAAGCTACGAGCATCTAGGTTTGACCCAGAGATGCAATCTAACTTTGATATAGAGGACCCCACTCTGATCCTAGCTGAGATAGGAGAGCAAGAGGTGGGAGAAGCAGTTCCAGTCTCCCTCTAGCCAGCTTGTGGAACTCCAAAGTGCGTAGACATTGTGAAAGCGTAAGCACCTCACTTTTAGTCATCGTTAGCACATTTTATGAACGGACATGGTAGCCAACAGATTCTGCATGATGTGGATCTGAGTCCAGCAGTGAAGCTCTAGTAAACATGTCACCATTTAAATTTTTGCTTATTTACCTTAATGCATATCTCCATCAAAGGTTCTCCTTCTCTTTCTCTCTCCCTTTCCATCCCTCTCAGGTGACTGGGGAGGAGGAGTAAGGTAGCAATCCTACCATTGCCAGCACTAGCTCAAGGACTTCCACCCACACTTCCAGATCAAAAGCATACACTCCTATCCCCAACAGCTCCAGAGCACCCACTCCTATCCCTAGTAGCTCCAGAGCACCCACTCCTATCCCTAGCCATAGGCCACTCCTATGGTCCGCAAGACCCCCTGAAGCCTCTCTCAGGTTTCATTTCCGGCCTTCTGCGTCTGGTACATGGAACGGTACCAGGGGGTCACGGGAGTGCGTTTGGCTCTGAAACTGGGTGTGTACAGGCTAATTTCCAACAAACTGTGTTTGGCCTCCAAGGACAGCTTTAGAACATAAAAAGTAGCCCCATCTTTCTTGACCTTTTCACTCCTGGACTCCCAGAACCCCAGAAATTGCACCCTGAGGTCTGCAAGAAAAAGGGTCACAAAACGGAACCAGACGGTCACCAGCTGTACTTTCAATGAGGCGACCTCGGGCCTTAAACTTCAGAGTGCGTTTGGGCCCCATGATTCGCATAGGAACCGTCGATCTGAGCAAGCTTGATGCCGTTGGAAAGGTCTTTTTAAGACGAAGAGAATGAGCCCTAGCTTGTCTTGATGCCCCCTTCCTCTGCCCCACAATTAACCCACAAAATTGGAGCTGTCGGCCCATTGACTTACATTGCCCATTGACTTACATTGCGTTTTGGTCTGTGTTCATCGGGCTACCACGGGCCACAGGAATAGACCAGAGCCACATAACTATAGAATCTGGTAGAAACGGTTGCGTTTAAGAGATCCTGTGAATTTGGTAGTGCTAGGTCAAAGTTAAGGTACATTAATTAACTTTTGAACAAGCGGAGGCCTGTGGACAATTTCCACCCTTTTTTTTACACTTTCTGCAGCCTGTATCTCCAAGTAGGAAGCAAGGAACTGCACCAAATTTGCTGGAGATGTAGACCAGGAAAGGTCGCATCCACCCTAAAAATCTGGGCTTTTTCCAAGTGCCGTAAGACCCCCAAACGACCCCGCAAAGGCCAGTCAGGTGTATTTTTTGTGAAAAATAGTGTTACAGAAAAAAAATCATAACTCAGGATTCCAAAGGCCCGGAGACTCCAGATTTGAATCACATGTACATGGAGTAAGCCATAAAAGAGTTTGAGAATTTTGTGCACGTACGTGCATGGAAAGAGGTCCAAATTTACAAAATATTTTCAGAAAATGCAGTTTTTGGCGGCCAAAATTGTTTAAGTTCCTAACTCGGGGCCGAAAGCGTTTAGGGACCCCTGATTTGAGGTGTCAACATTGGGGGGAGGGAGGAACACATCCATCTTGTCATTTTTTTCATAACTGTTTTTTCATGATTCCAGCCTTGGGTCACGAATGGGGTAAGGTTCGGATTCCGACAGAGTGTTTTGCAAGGGTCAGATGACAATCCCAATTCAGTTTTTATAAAGGTGCTAGGAGGCTTATTTTTGAGTATGTTGTTCTCGGGCTCAAGCCGAATGCGTACGACTTGGTCCCGTGCGCCTCGGACCCCTGGGTCCCCGTAGCGGTCCCCCAAATGTTGGAAAAGGCCTAAAAATCTAAGGTTGATATTTTTTGAACCGTCTATCCTGTTTCCACCAAACCTACATGGATCTTCACGTATCGGGGCTCTGTTTAACATATGTCAGATCCAGGGACCTGGGACTCCTACAGGGCCAACTTTTTTCAGGAGCCTCTTTGAACAACGGGACCAAGATGGTTGGATATAGGATGTAAAACTATGTGTGGTTATCTGTTTTGATGGTAAAATTTATGTTTCGGGGATCCTTGGGACATAGCAATTTATGTTGGAATGTAACCCTAAGAGGCATAAGTCAACCATAAGGGGTATGGCCCATACGTGACAATGTACCCCTAAGGGGCACAAGTCAGTCATAAGGGGTATGGCCCATACATCACAATGTAACCCTAAAGGACACCAGACAACCATAAGGAGTACTACGGGTAGCACGGTGGCACAACTGGTAGAGCTACTGCCTTTCAGCGAGAAGGTTGTCGGTTCAAATACCGGTCCGGGGCCTTTCTGGGTAGAGTTTGCATGTTCTCCCTGTGCATGCGTGGGTTTCCTCCGGGTACTCCAGTTTCCTCCCACAGACCAAAAAACATGCTTGTTAGGTTGATTTGTGACTCTAAATTGACCTTAGGTGTGAGTATAAGAATGGATGGTTGTTTGGTGTGAGTGAGACAGGTCCCTCTTGTAAATGAGTCCCCGTGACTCAACGAGGCTAGCCTGTATAAATAAAGGTTGAATGAATGAAAACTATCCATACGTTACTATAAGGGATATCAGAAAGCACGAGATGGGCAAGGTCAATACTTTATCAATTCACATTGGTATTTCAATATCAGAAAGTATTGACCGTGCCTGTCTCGTACCGTTCTATGCCCATGAGCATAGAACGGTTCCACATGGGCACGGCCAATACTTTATAATGTGAATACCTATGTGAATGACTCGTGCCCGTCTCATGCCTTCTGGTACCCATGACTGTGCCCCTCTGGTACCGTTCTATGCCCATGGGTATAGAACGGTACCACATGGGCACGGCCAATACTTTATAATATGAATACCTATGTGAATGGCTCGTGCCCGTCTTATGCCTTCTGGTACCCATGACTATGCCTCTTTGGTACCGCTCTATGCCTATGGGCATAGAACAGTACCAGAGGGGCACGGCCATGGGCATGGAAAGGCACGAGACGGGCATGGTCAATACTTTGCAAAATGGAAATAGCAATGTGAATTGTGTGGCCCATGGCGTCGTGTAAGAAGGTCGTACAAATATAGGTTACATACCCTTGGAAAGGTCTGCTCAAGGGCAATTCAAAGAGACCTGTTTCAACCCTTTGCTACCTTCCTAAGGGGGTCTAGGTGTCTCCAAATAAAAAAGGTCAAAAGGTCAAGGAAAATGCGTATTGACCCCAAACACACAGAACGCAGTCAGGGTGATACGTTGATCAGTACTTGTGAGTTTCAGCCCTTTGCAAGGTTCCTAAGGCAGTCTAGGTCTATCCAAAGTGAAAAGGTCATAAGGTCAGGCCAATATATAGATGGCCGTAATTCTTTGTGGAAAGTAGCTAGGGACATAATATTTTCAGGGATAGAGAAGGACTCCTAGGTGATGACACCCTGAAAATCTGGAGTAGTTTGATTGTTTCTGGAGGAAGATATAAACATTTATAAATTAAGGCCTTCGGAGACTGCACTTACAGGTTTTGGCCCATACCTTCGCGTAGGAAGGTCGTACAAACACGAGCCTTATACCGTTGGAAAGGTATGCTCAAGGACAAATTTAAAGAGACCAGTTATAGCCCTGTGATGTTCCTAAGAGGCCTAGAGCCTTCCAAAGTCAAAAGGTCAAAAGGTCAAGGAAAATGCGTATTGACTCCAAACACATAGGACGTAGTCAGGGTGATACGCTTATCAGAACCTATGAGTTTTAGCACTTTGCAAGGTTCCTAAGTCGGTCAACAGGCCTTCCAAAATGACAAGGTCATAAGGTCAGTGCATTTTTGCCCATAACTTCGCGTAGGAAGGTCGTACAAAGACAAGCCATACACTTTCGGAAAGGCCTCTGCGAGCCGGATCTGAAAATGTGAGCCCCACGAGGGTACGTAGTTTCCCCAAGCAGGGAGGGAGTTTTATCAATTCACATAGGTATTTCAATATCACAAAGTATTGACCGTGCCCGTCTCGTACCGTTCTATGCCCATGAGCATAGAACGGTCCCACATGGGCACGGCCAATACTTTATAATGTGAATACCTATGTGAATGGCTCGTGCCCATCTCGTACCTTATGGTGCCCATGACCGTGCCTCTTTGGTACCGTTCTATGCCCATGGGCATAGAACGGTACCAGAAGGGCACGGCCACGGGCATGGAAAGGCACGAGACGGGGACGGTCAATACTTTGCTATATTGAAATAGCAATGTGAATGGACCGTGCCCATTTGGTACTGTACTATGCCCATGGGCATAGAACGGTACCAAAGGGTCATGGCCATGGGTACCAGAAGGTACGACGCAGGCATTGTCAACACTTCATACTATGAATACGATTGTGAATGGCTCGTATCCCTATGGTACATAGAACGGTCCCACATGATATTTATTTTCTTTGTTTCAGAAAATGTCAATGACACGTGACATACGGTACCCCATGTGCCACAACTTGCTAAGCAACATCAGTCATCACCTGAAGGGTTCACATAAAGTTAATAACATGGAGGAGAGAAAAATTCTGGTCAACTGGGTATCAGGTCACATCAATGCTCGCCGGCCATTGTCCCTGCCCTATGCTAGGGTGCCCATACAAGCCTGGGCAACATCTGGACAGGCATATCAACGATAAACACTACGAGCTGTCTGTCGAGGAGCGGGCCAGGATGTTGGGTCAAGCGAAGTCCCTCAAAGCTCTGGAGCTCCTTGCAAAGCTACGAGCATCTAGGTTGGACCTAGAGATGCAATCTAACTTTGATATAGAGGACCCCACTCTGATCCTAGCTGAGATAGGAGAGCAAGAGTTGGGAGAAGCAGTTTCAACCTCCCCCCAGCCAGCTTGTGGAACTCCCGAGTGCGTAGACATCGTGAAAGGGTAAGCACCTCACTTTTAGTCATCGTTAGTACATTTTATGAACGGACATGGTAGCCAACAGACTCTGCATGATGTGGATCTGAGTCCAGCAGTGAAGCTCTAGTAAACATGTCACCATTTAAATTTTTCCTTTTTTACCTTAATGCATATCTCCATCAAAGGTTCTCCTTCTCTTTCTCTCTCCCTATCCATCCCTCTCAGGTGACTGGGGAGGAGGAGCAAGGTAGCAATCCTACCATTGCCAGCACTAGCTCAAGGACTCCCACCTACACTTCCAGATCAAAAGCACCCACTCCCATCCCTAACAGCTCCAGAGCACCCACTCCTATCCCTAGTAGCTCCAGAGCACCCACTCCTATCCCTAGCCATAGGCCACTCCTATGGTCCGCAAGACCCCCTGAAGCCTCTCTCAGGCTTCGTTTCCGACCTTCTGCGTCTGGTACATGGAACTGCACCAGGGGGTCACAGGAGTGCGTTTGGCTCCGAAACTAGATGTGTAAAGGCTAATTTCCAGCAAACTGTGTTTGGCCTCCAAGGACAGCTTTAGAACATAAAAAGTAGCCCCATCTTTCTTGACCTTTTCACTCCTGGACCCCCAAAACCCCAGAAATTGCACCCTGAGGTCTGCAAGAAAAAGGGTCACAAAACGGAACCAGACGGTCACCAGCTGTACTTTCAATGAGGCGACCTCGGGCCTTAAACTTCAGAGTGCGTTTGGGCCCCGTGATTCGCATAGGAACCGTCGATCTGGGAAAGCTTGATGCCGTTGGAAAGGTCTTTTTAAGACGAAGAGAATGAGCCCTAGCTTGTCTTGATGACCCCTTCCTCTGCCCCACAATTAACCCGCAAAATTGGAGCTGTAGGCCCATTGACTTACATTGCCCATTGACTTACATTGCGTTTTGGTCTGTGTTCATCGGGCTGCCACGGGCCACAGGAATAGACCAGAGCCACATAATTATAGAATCTGGTAGAAACGGTTGTGCTTAAGAGATCCTGTGAATTTGGTGGTGCTAGATCAAAGGTAAGGTACCTTAATTAACTTTTGAACAAGCGGAGGCCTTTGGACAATTCCCACCCATTTTTTTACACATTCTGCAGCCTGTATCTCCAAGTAGGAAGCAAGGAACTGCACCAAATTTGATGGAGATGTAGACCAGGATAGGCCGCATCTACCCTAAAAATCTGGGCTTTTTACAACTTTTGAAAGACCCCCAAACGACCCCGCAAAGGCCGGTCAGGTGTATTTTTTGTGAAAAATAGTGTTACAGAAAAAAATCATAACTCAGGATTCCAAAGGCCTGGAGACTCCAGATTTGAATCACATGTACATGGAGTAAGCCAAAAAAGAGTTTGAGAATTTTGTACACGTACGTGCATGGAAAGAGGTCCAAATTTACAAAATATATTCAGAAAATGCAGTTTTTGGTGGCCAAAACTGTTTAAGTTCCTAACTCGGGGCCGAAATCATTTAGGGACCCCTGATTTGAGGTGTCAACATTGGGGGGAGGGCGGAACACATCCATCTTGTCATTTTTTTCATAACTGTTTTTTCATGATTCCAGCCTTGGGTCACGAATGGGGTAAGGTTCGAATTCCGACAGAGTGTTTTGCAAGGGTCAGATGACAATCACAATTCAGTTTTTGGAAAGGTGCTAGGAGGCTTATTTTTGAGTATGTTGTTCTCGGGCTCAAGCCAAATGCGTACGACTTGGTCCCGTGCGCCTCGGACCCCTGGGTCCTCCGTAGCGGTTCCCCAAATGTTGGAAAAGGCCTAAAAATCTAGGGTTGATATTTTTTGAACCGTCTGTCCGATTTCCACCAAACCTACATGGATCTTCACATCTCGGGGCCCTGTTTAACATATGTCAGATCCAGGGACCTGGGACCCCTACAGGGCCAACTTTTTTCAGGAGCCTCTTTGAACAACGGGACCAAGATGGTTGGATATAGGATGTAAAACTATGTGTGGTTATCTGTTTTGATGGTAAAATTTGTGTTTCGGGGATCCTTGGGACATAGCAATTTATGTTGGAATGTAACCCTAACACTACTTTGACTAAGGCTGCGCTTTTTTGCGCAAGTGAACTTGGCTTCTGAATCCCCCGGTCCCTTTCAGTGGGCTATATAATGTCGATTCAAATGCTAATGACCCTACTAAAGACCCATTAATTGTACACCTACCCCCCCACCCCCTACCCCTCAGTCCAAAATCCTTGGATCCAGTGCAGGCCTTGTATAACACATAAACATTTATCGCTGCCAGGTCAAGCATGTTGTAGAACACGGCAATGGGCCGCACCGTATATAAATGTGCAATCTGGTCCATTATACCGGTATGTCAGTTGACCTCAGGTCATGTTACCTGTGTCGGTCCGGCAGTTTACCTCAGGTCATGTGACCTGTGTCGGTCCGTTTGTTGACTTCATGTCGTGTGACCTGTGTCGTTTTGTCAGTTGACCTCAGGTCATGTGACCTGTGTTGGTCCGTCACTTGACCTCAGGTCATGTGACCTATGTCGGTCCGTCAGTTGACCTCAGGTCATGTGACCTATGTCGGTCCATCAGTTGACCTCAGGTCATGTGACCTGTGTCGGTCCGTCAGTTGACCTCAGGTCATGTGACCTGTGTCGGTCCGTCAGTTGACTTCATGTCGTGTGACCTGTGTCGGTCCGTCAGTTGACCTCAGGTCATGTGACCTATGTCGGTCCATCAGTTGACCTCAGGTCATGTGACCTGTGTCGGCCCGTCAGTTGACCTCATGTCTTGTGACCTATGTCGGTCCGGCAGTTTACCTCAGGTCATGTGACCTGTGTCGGTCCGTTTGTTGACTTCATGTCGTGTGACCTGTGTCGTTTTGTCAGTTGACCTCAGGTCATGTGACCTGTGTTGGTCCGTCACTTGACCTCAGGTCATGTGACCTATGTCGGTCCGTCAGTTGACCTCAGGTCATGTGACCTATGTCGGTCCATCAGTTGAGCTCAGGTCATGTGACCTGTGTCGGTCCGTCAGTTGACTTCATGTCGTGTGACCTGTGTCGGTCCGTCAGTTGACCTCAGGTCATGTGACCTATGTCGGTCCATCAGTTGACCTCAGGTCATGTGACCTGTGTCGGCCCGTCAGTTGACCTCATGTCTTGTGACCTATGTCGGTCCGGCAGTTTACCTCAGGTCATGTGACCTGTGTCGGTCCGTTTGTTGACTTCATGTCGTGTGACCTGTGTCGTTTTGTCAGTTGACCTCAGGTCATGTGACCTGTGTTGGTCCGTCACTTGACCTCAGGTCATGTGACCTATGTCGGTCCGTCAGTTGACCTCAGGTCATGTGACCTATGTCGGTCCATCAGTTGAGCTCAGGTCATGTGACCTGTGTCGGTCCGTCAGTTGACCTCAGGTCATGTGACCTATGTCGGTCCATCAGTTGACCTCAGGTCATGTGACCTGTGTCGGCCCGTCAGTTGACCTCAGGTCATGTGACCTATGTCGGTCCGGCAGTTGACCTCAGGTCATGTGACCTGTGTCGGTCCGGCAGTTGACCTCAGGTCATGTGACCTGTGTCGGTCCGTCAGTTGACCTCAGGTCATGTGACCTGTGTCGGTCCGTCAGTTGACCTCAGGTCATGTGACCTGTGTTGGTCCGTCAGTTGACCTCAGGTCATGTGACCTATGTCGGTCCATCAGTTGACCTCAGGTCATGTGACCTGTGTCGGTCCATCAGTTGACCTCAGGTCATGTGACCTATGTTGGTCTGTCAGTTGACCTCATGTCGTGTGACCTGTGTCGGTCCATCAGTTGACTTCATATAGTCCAAAATCAGCAGATATGGCAGAGGGAATTAGGTTCAAGATACATAAACATGAATTTGCAGCATTTTATTGAAAATAATATTTACAAATCATCATACAAACGCAATACTGTATATACATTTTGTTTTTACAACAAAATCTAAATGTTGGTTTGTAGTTGTTGCTGCTTCACATCTAACACTTATTACACACCCAGTTGTCCTCATTTCTACATTTGCGACAGGTGAACTTCTTGCAAATTGCACACTGTTTTTTGCTGCTGTTTCTTTTGCAAATTATCATACAAAAGCAATATATACATTTTGTTTTTACAACAAAATCTAAATGTTGGTGTGTAGTTGTTGCTGCTTCACATCTAACACTTATTACACACCCAGTTGTCCTCATTTCTACATTTGCGACAGGTAAACTTCTTGCAAATTGCACACTGTTTTTTGCTGCTGTTTCTTTTGCAAATCATCATACAAAAGCAATATATACATTTTGTTTTAACAACAAAATCTAAATGTTGGTGTGTAGTTGTTGCTGCTTCACATCTAACACTTATTACACACCCAGTTGTCCTCATTTCTACATTTGCGACAGGTAAACTTCTTGCAAATTGCACACTGTTTTTTGCTGCGGTTTCTTTTGCAGAGGGTCTGAACCTGACACTGTGTCGTCTTTCCAGGACCAGGCTGGGGACGTGGCTTTTTCAGCATGGCCTTTTCTATCATAAAACGCTGATGAAGTTCCAGTGCAAGGCCATGTATGAAGTCTCTTCTGCTTTCCTTGGACCCAATGCAGGCCTTGTATAACACATAAGCATTTATTGCTGCTAGGTCAAGCATGTTGTAGAACACGGCAATGGGCCACCTGCATGTGCCGGCATGCACCGTATATACACGTGCCATCTGGTCCATTATGTCAACGCCACACTGCAAAAAATTAAATTAAATTAAATGTTAGATTTTGAACAACAATATAACAAGTAAAGTATAGCTGTATAAAACCATTGCAGCAATATTACTTATCTACATACCTTCATGGAGTTGTAATCTGTTATAGTGTTTGGGTTTTTTTTATGTTCATTGCCAACTAGCACTTGTTGGTGCATGGTGCTGAGAACACAGACCAACTTGTTTTTCTTAGGAGCATACGCGGTCAGTGTGGCACTGCCTGATTTGTACACTTGTGTGGAGAATTCTTTCCAGCCCTTGCCATTTTTTGCTGGAAGGGGAATCTCCCGTCTAATTTTGTTGATTGTGCCGAGCAGAGTTGTGTTGTGGTTTAGCAGTCTGTTAGCCAGTGTCACAGATGTGAAGAAGTTGTCCATGGTTACAGTTCTTCCATTGCCCAGAAATGGTTCCATGAGTTTCATGACAACATTCTCAGATAGTCTTTCTCCTTTAGGACGGCTGGGGTCCTTTCCTAAATATGGAATGGCGTTGCACATATACTTTGTGTCCAAGTCTGCAGCAATCCAAAACTTTATGCCAAATTTATCTGGCTTAGTTGCGATGTACTGTGTAAAAGGGCAGCGTACCTTGGTTGGAAACAGCTGCTCATCAACAGTAATGTGCTGTCCTGGTACGTAGCACTGCTGATAGTTACTTACAAAACGTTGCCAAATGTCTGAAACTGCAGCAAATCTGTCGGTCTTCACACGTTCCGCACGGGTGTCCTTGTTGTCAAAGCGCAAGTACCTCATGATTTCTTTGTAGCAGTCACGGGACATCGTCTCCTTGATTACAGGCACACCATATTTTTCTGACCAAGATTCGATCATTGCACCAATTGGGCAGAGAGTTGCTCGTAGAAACAGAACGGCTATGAAAGCCATAAGCTCACTGACAAAAAGGCTCCAGGTGTCATTTGTTCTGTGGGCTTCATGGTTGGTGCACTCTGTGATGATCAGAAGCATCTCCATGTTGAACAAACACAGAAAGCTCTGAAGTCTACTCGTTATCCGACGCTGCAGGAAAGAAAATAAATAAATATTTTAATTATATACAGTATCACTTCCGTTTTACTGCACTTTGCTTTGTTTTAGTTTTGATACATGACAAAAATTTTGCTTTTTTACTAAGAAAACGAAAACAAAAAAGCAATATACACACTGCTAATCTACAAAATTATAAATATTTATACAAACACAACACAAAAATGTCTAACAAACAGAAATATTACCTTGGCATGTTCTGTAGGTCCTACCCTCTCTTGGAATACAGCCTCTGCATGGAATTCTTGCTGCTGCAGGTGTCCAGCACCTACAGTCTCCCAAACTGTCCCATCCTTTGCTTACACGCTTGATGCTGATATGTTTTTCTTTGTTTCTGAACGTTTTTTTTCTGGGAAGGCTGCACTGCTCTTTATCAGATTCACCACTGGTATCCTCATCTGTAGAAAGTTCTAAGTTCAACTCGGTGTCTGAATCATCTACTTTGTCAAAAGCTAGTTCCTCTCCTCCATCGGACTCGCAGTCATCCACAGCAGTCAGTAATTCCAACACTTCTGAAACAGTGTAGGTCTTATTGGGGGCCATAATGTTTCTGTTTGTTCCACATACCACAGAAGGGTACAAAATAATGATTCACTCCTGTCTGTGTCTGCTTTCATACTGCTCTGACTAAGGGGGGAAGTGCAAGCAGAGTCTTACCTGGTGAAAACATTGGAATGCAGTCGGGTGTGGTGGGGGTGTCTGAGTTGAGTACACACATATTTATAACAAAAGGCAGTTAATGGTCCAATAATTGTTCAGGAAAATGAGGGGGTTTGTCCTCAGGATCTTGAAAATTCAGTCATCCTAGTGCTAAGAGGCATAAGTCAACCATAAGGGGTATGGCCCATACGTGACAATGTACCCCTAAGGGGCACAAGTCAGTCATAAGGGGTACGGCCCATACATCACAATGTAACCCTAAAGGGCACCAGACAACCATAAGGAGTACTACGGGTAGCACAGTGGCACAACTGGTACAGCTACTGCCTTTCAGCGAGAAGGTTGCCGGTTCAAATACCGGTCCGGGGCCTTTCTGGGTGGAGTTTGCATGTTCTCCCTGTGCATGCGTGGGTTTCCTCCGGGTTCTCCGGTTTCCTCCCACAGACCAAAAAACATGCTTGTTAGGCTGATTGGTGACTCTAAATTGACCTTAGGTGTGAGTGTAAGAATGGATGGTTGTTTGGTGTGAGTGAGACAGGTCCCTCTTGTAAATGAGTCCCCGTGACTCAACGAGGCTAGCCTGTATAAATAAAGGTTGAATGAATGAAAACTATCCATACGTTACTATAAGGGGTATCAGAAAGCACGAGATGGGCAAGGTCAATACTTTATCAATTCACATTGGTATTTCAATATCAGAAAGTATTGACCGTGCCTGTCTCGTACCGTTCTATGCCCATGAGCATAGAACGGTCCCACATGGGCACGGCCAATACTTTATAATGTGAATACCTATGTGAATGACTCGCGCCCGTCTCATGCCTTCTGGTGCCCATGACAGTGCCCCTCTGGTACCGTTCTATGCCCATGGGTATAGAACGGTACCACATGGGCACGGCCAATACTTTATAATATGAATACCTATGTGAATGGCTCGTGCCCGTCTTATGCCTTCTTGTACCCATGACTATGCCTCTTTGGTACCGCTCTATGCCTATGGGCATAGAACAGTACCAGAGGGGCACGGCCATGGGTATGGAAAGGCACGAGACAGGCATGGTCAATACTTTGCAAAATGGAAATAGCAATGTGAATTGTGTGGCCCATGGCGTCGTGTAAGAAGGTCGTACACATATAGGTTACATACCCTTGGAAAGGTCTGCTCAAGGGCAATTCAAAGAGACCTGTTTCAACCCTTTGCTACCTTCCTAAGGGGGTCTAGGTGTCTCCAAATAAAAAAGGTCAAAAGGTCAAGGAAAATGCGTATTGACCCCAAACACACAGAACGTAGTCAGGGTGATACGTTGATCAGTACTTGTGAGTTTCAGCCCTTTGCAAGGTTCCTAAGGCAGTCTAGGTCTATCCAAAGTGAAAAGGTCATAAGGTCAGTTCAATATATAGATGGCCGTAATTCTTTGTGGAAAGTAGCTAGGGACATAATATTTTCAGGGATAGAGAAGGACTCCTAGCTGATGACACCCTAAAAATCTGGAGTAGTTTGATTGTTTCTGGAGGAAGATATAAACATTTATAAATTAAGGCCTTCGGAGACCGCACTTACAGGTTTTGGCCCATACCTTCACGTAGTAAGGTCGTACAAACACGAGCCTTATACCGTTGGAAAGGTATGCTCAAGGACAAATTTAAAGAGACCAGTTATAGCCCTGTGTGATTTTCCTAAGAGGGCCTAGAGCCTTCCAAATTCAAAAGGTCAAAAGGTCAAGGAAAATGCGTATTGACTCCAAACACATAGGACGTAGTCAGGGTGATACGCTTATCAGGACCTATGAGTTTTAGCACTTTGCAAGGTTCCTAAGTCAGTCAACAGGCCTTCCAAAATGACAAGGTCATAAGGTCAGTGCATTTTTGCCCATAACTTCGCGTAGGAAGGTCGTACAAAGACAAGCCATACACTGTCGGAAAGGCCTCTGCGAGCCGGATCTGAAAATGTGAGCCCCACGAGGGTACGTAGTTTCCCCAAGCAGGGAGGGAGTTTTATCAATTCACATAGGTATTTCAATATCACAAAGTATTGACCGTGCCCGTCTCGTACCGTTCTATGCCCATGAGCATAGAACGGTCCCACATGGGCACGGCCAATACTTTATAATGTGAATACCTATGTGAATGGCTCGTGCCCATCTCGTACCTTATGGTGCCCATGACCGTGCCTCTTTGGTACCGTTCTATGCCCATGGGCATAGAACGGTACCAGAAGGGCACGGCCACGGGCATGGAAAGGCACGAGACGGGCACGGTCAATACTTTGCTATATTGAAATAGCAATGTGAATGGACCGTGCCCATTTGGTACTGTACTATGCCCATGGGCATAAAACGGTACCAAAGGGTCATGGCCATGGGCACCAGAAGGTACGACGCGGGCATTGTCAATACTTTATACTGTGAATACGATTGTGAATGGCTCGTATCCCTATGGTACCGTTCTATGTCCATGGACATAGAACGGTACCACATGATATTTATTTTCTTTGTTTCAGAAAATGTCAATGACACGTGACATACAGTACCCCATGTGCCACAACTTGCTAAGCAACATCAGTCATCACCTGAAGGGTTCACATAAAGTTAATAACATGGAGGAGAGAAAAATTCTGGTCAACTGGGTATCAGGTCACATCAATGCTCGCCGGCCATTGTCCCTACCCTATGCTAGGGTGCCCATACAAGCCTGGGCAACATCTGGACAGGCATATCAACGATACACACTGCGAGCTGTCTGTCGAGGAGCGGGCCAGGATGTTGGGTGAAGCAAAGTCCCTCAAAGCTCTGGAGCTCCTTGCAAAGCTACGAGCATCTAGGTTGGACCCAGAGATGCAATCTAACTTTGATATAGAGGACCCCACTCTGATCCTAGCTGAGATAGGAGAGCAAGAGGTGGGAGAAGCAGTTCCAGCCTCCTCCCAGCCAGCTTGTGGAACTCCCGAGTGCGTAGACATTGTGAAAGGGTAAGCACCTCACTTTTAGTCATCGTTAGCACATTTTATGAACGGACATGGTAGCCAACAGACTTTGCATGATGTGGATCTGAGTCCAGCAGTGAAACTCTAGTAAACATGTCACCATTTAATTTTTTGCTTATTTACCTAAATGCATATCTCCATCAAAGGTTCTCCTTCTCTTTCTCTCTCTCTATCTATCCCTCTCAGGTGACTGGGAAGGAGGAGCAAGGTAGCAATCCTACCATTGCCAGCACTAGCTCAAGGACTCCCACCCACACTTCCAGATCAAAAGCATCCGCTCCCATCCCTAACAGCTCTAGAGCACCCACTCCTATCCCTAGTAGCTCCAGAGCACCCACTCCTATCCCTAGCCATAGGCCACTCCTATGGTCCGCAAGACCTCCTGAAGCCTCGCTCAGGCTTCGTTTCCAGCCTTCTGCGTCTGGTACATGGAACGGCACCAGGGGGTCACGGGAGTGCGTTTGGCTCCGAAACTGGTTGTGTAAAGGCTAATTTCCAGCAAATGGTGTTTGGCCTCCAAGGACAGCTTTAGAGCATAAAAAGTAGCCCCATCTTTCTTGACATTTTCACTCCTGGACCCCCAGAACCCTAGAAATTGCACCCTGAGGTCTGCAAGAAAAAGGGGCACAAAACAGAAACAGACAGTCACCAGCTGTACTTTCAATGAGGCGACCTCGGGCCTTAAACTTCAGAGTGCGTTTGGGCCCCGTGATTCGCATAGGAACCGTCGATCTAGGCAAGCTTGATGCCGTTGGAAAGGTCTTTTTAAGACGAAGAGAATGAGCCCTAGCTTGTCTTGATGACCCCTTCCTCTGCCCCACAATTAACCCGCAAAATTGGAGCTGTAGGCCCATTGACTTACATTGCCCATTGACTTACATTGCGTTTTGGTCTGTGTTCATCGGGCTGCCACGGGCCACAGGAATAGACCAGAGCCACATAACTATAGAATCTGGTAGAAACGGTTGTGCTTAAGAGATCCTGTGAATTTGGTGGTGCTAGGTCAAAGGTAAGGTACCTTAATTAACTTTTGAACAAGCGGAGGCCTGTGGACAATTCCCACCCGTTTTTTTACACCTTCTGCAGCCTGTATCTCCAAGTAGGAAGTAAGGAACTGCACCAAATTTGCTGGAGATGTAGACCAGGATAGGCCGCATCTACATAAAATCTGGGCTTTTTACAAGCACCGTAAGATCCCCAAACGACCCCGAAAAGGCCGGTCAGGTGTATTTTTTGTGAAAAATAGTGTTACAGAAAAAAAATCATAACTCAGGATTCCAAAGGCCTGGAGACTCCAGATTTGAATCACATGTACATGGAGTAAGCCATAACAGAGTTTGAGAATTTTGTGCACATACGTGCATGGAAAGAGGTCCAAATTTACAAAATATATACAGAAAATGCAGTTTTTGGGGGCCAAAACTGTTTAAGTTCCTAACTCGGGGCCAAAAGCGTTTAGGAACCCCAGATTTGAAGTGTCAACATTGGGGGAAGGACGGAAAACATCCATCTTGTCATTTTTTTCATAACTGTTTTTTCATGATTCCAGCCTTGGGTCACGAATAGGGTAAGGTTCGGATTCCGACAGTGTTTTGCAAGGGTCAGATGACAATCCCAATTCATTTTTTAGAAAGGTGCTAGGAGGCTTATTTTTGAGTATGTTGTTCTCGGGCTCAAGCCGAATGCGTACGACTTGGTCCCGTGCGCCTCGGACCCCTGGGTCCCCCGTAGCGGCCCCCCAAATGTTGGAAAAGGCCTAAAAATCTAGGGTTGATATTTTTTGAACCGTCTGTCCGATTTCCACCAAACCTACATGGATCTTCACGTCTCAGGGCTCTGTTTAACATATGTCAGATCCAGGGGCCTGGGACCCCTACAGGGCCAACTTTTTTCAGGAGCCTCGTTGAGCAACGGGACCAAGACGGTTGGATTTGGGATGTAAAACTATGTGTGGTTATCTGTTTTGATGGTAAAATTTATGTTTCAGAGATCCTTGGGACATAGCAATTTATGTTGGAATGTAACCCTAAGAGGCATAAGTCAACCATAAGGGGTATGGCCCATACGTGACAATGTACCCCTAAGGGGCACAAGTCAGTCATAAGGGGTACGGCCCATACATCACAATGTAACCCTAAAGGGCACCAGACAACCATAAGGTGTGCTACGGGTAGCATGGTGGCACAACTGGTAGAGCTGTTGCCTTTCAGCGAGAAGGTTGCCGGTTCAAATCCCGGTCCGGGGCCTTTCTGGGTGGAGTTTGCATGTTCTCCCTGTGCATGCGTGGGTTTCCTCCGGGTACTCCGGTTTCCTCCCACAGACCAAAAAACATGCTTGTTAGGCTGATTGGTGACTCTAAATTGACCTTAGGTGTAAGTGTGAGAATGGATGGTTGTTTGGTGTGAGTGAGACAGGTCCCTCTTGTAAATGAGTCCCCGTGACTCAACGAGGCTAGCCTGTATAAATAAAGGTTGAATGAATCAAAACTATCCATACGTTACTATAAGGGGTACCAGAAAGCACGAGATGGTCATGGTCAATACTTTATCAATTCACATTGGTATTTCAATATCACAAAGTATTGACCGTGCCTGTCTCGTACCGTTCTATGCCCATGAGCATAGAACGGTCCCACATGGGCACGGCCAATACTTTATAATGTGAATACCTATGTGAATGACTCGTGCCCGTCTCATGCCTTCTGGTGCCCATGACCGTGCCCCTCTGGTACCGTTCTATGCCCATGGGTATAGAACGGTACCACATGGGCACGGCCAATACTTTATAATGTGAATACCTATGTGAATGGCTCGTGTCCGTCTTATACCTTCTGGTACCCATGACTATGTCTCTTTGGTACCGTTCTATGCCTATGGGCATAGAACGGTACTAGAGGGGCACGGCCATGGGCATGGAAAGGCACGAGACGGGCATGGTCAATACTTTGCAAAATGGAAATAGCAATGTGAATTGTGTGGCCCATGGCGTCGCGTAAGAAGGTCGTACAAATATAGGTTACATACCCTTGGAAAGGTCTGCTCAAGGGCAATTCAAAGAGACCTGTTTCAACCCTTTGCTACCTTCCTAAGGGGGTCTAGGTGTCTCCAAATAAAAAAGGTCAAAAGGTCAAGGAAAATGCGTATTGACCCCAAACACACAGAATGCAGTCAGGGTGATACGCTGATCAGTACTTGTGAGTTTCAGCCCTTTGCAAGGTTCCTAAGGCGGTCTAGGTCTATCCAAAGTGAAAAGGTCATAAGGTCAGGCCAATATATAGATGGCCGTAATTCTTTGTGGAAAGTAGCTAGGGACACAATATTTTCAGGGATAGAGAAGGACTCCTAGGTGATGACACCCTGAAAATCTGGAGTAGTTTGATTGTTTCTGGAGGAAGATATAAACATTTATAAATTAAGGCCTTCGGAGACCGCACTTACAGGTTTTAGCCCATTCCTTCGCATAGGAAGGTCGTACAAACACGAGCCTTATACCGTTGGAAAGGTATGCTCAAGGACAAACTTAAAGAGACCAGTTATAGCCCTGTGTGATGTTCCTAAGAGGGCCTAGAGCCTTCCAAAGTTAAAAGGTCAAAAGGTCAAGGAAAATGCGTATTGACCCCAAACACACAGGACGTAGTCAGGGTGATAGGCTTATCGGGACCTATGAGTTTTAGCACTTTGCAAGGTTCCTAAGTGGGTCAACAGGCCTTCTAAAATGACAAGGTCATAAGGTCAGTGCATTTTTGCCCATAACTTCGCGTAGGAAGGTCGTACAAAGACAAGCCATACACCGTCGGAAAGGCCTCTGCGAGCCGGATCTGAAAATGTGAGTCCCACAAGGGTACGTAGTTTCCCCAAGCAGGGAGGGAGTTTTATCAATTCACATAGGTATTTCAATATCACAAAGTATTGACCGTGCCCGTCTCGTACCGTTCTATGCCCATGAGCATAGAACAGTCCCACATGGGCACGGCTAATACTTTATAATGTGAATACCTATGTGAATGGCTTGTGCCCATCTCGTACCTTATTGTGCCCATGACCGTGCCTCTTTGGTACCGTTCTATGCCCATGGGCATAGAACAGTACCAGAGGGGCACGGCCACGGGCATGGAAAGGCACGAGACGGGGACGATCAATACTTTGCTATATTGAAATAGCAATGTGAATGGACCGTGCCCATTTGGTACTGTACTATGCCCATGGGCATAGAACGGTACCAAAGGGGCATGGCCATGGGCACCAGAAGGTACGACACGGGCATTGTCAATACTTTATACTATGAATACGATTGTGAATGGCTCGTATCCCTATGGTACCGTTCTATGTCCATGGACATAGAACGGTCCCACATGATATTTATTTTATTTTGTTTCAGAAAATGTCAATGACACGTGACATACGGTGTCCCATGTGCCACAACTTGCTAAGCAACATTAGTCATCACCTGAAGGGTTCACATAAAGTTAATAACATGGAGGAGAGAAAAATTCTGGTCAACTGGGTATCAGGTCACATCAATGCTTGCCGGCCATTGTCCCTAACCTATGCTAGGGTGCCCATACAAGCCTGGGCAACATCTGGACAGGCATATCAACGATACACACTGCGAGCTGTCTGTCGAGGAGCCGGCCAGGATGTTGGGTCAAGCAAAGTTCCTCAAAGCTCTGGAGCTCCTTGCAAAGCGCCGAGCATCTAGGTTGGACCCAGAGATGCAATCTAACTTTGATGTAGAGGACCCCACTCTGATCCTAGCTGAGATAGGAGAGCAAGATGTGGGAGAAGCAGTTCCAGCCTCCACCCAGCCAGCTTGTGGAACTCCCGAGTGTGTAGACATCGTGAAAGTGTAAGCACCTCACTTTTAGTTATCGTTAGCATATTTTATGAACAGACATGGTAGCCAACAGACTCCGCATGATATGGATCTGAGTCCAACAGTGAAGCTCTAGTAAACATGTCACCATTTAAATTTTTACTTATTTACCTTAATGCATATCTCCATCAAAGGTTCTCCTTCTCTTTCTCTCTCCCTATCCATCCCTCTCAGGTGCCTGGGGAGGAGGAGCAAGGTAGCAATCCTACCATTGCCAGCACTAGCTCAAGGACTCCCACCCACAATTCCAGATCAAAAGCACCCAATTCCATCCCCAACAGCTCCAGAGCATCCACTCCTATCCCTAGTAGCTCCAGAGCACCCACTCCTATCCCTAGCCATAGGCCACTCCTATGGTCCGCAAGACCCCCTGAAGCCTCGCTCAGGCTTCGTTTCCATCCTTCTGCGTCTGGTACATGGAACGGCACCAGGGGGTCACGGGAGTGCGTTTGGCTCCGAAACTGGGTGTGTAAAGGCTAATTTCCAGCAAACTGTGTTTGGCCTCCAAGGACAGCTTTAGAGCATAAAAAGTAGCCCCATCTTTCTTGACCTTTTCACTCTTGGACCCCCAGAATCCCAGAAATTGCACCCTGAGGTCTGCAAGAAAAAGAGTCACAAAACGGAACCAGATGGTCACCAGTTGTACTTTCAATGAGGCAACCTCGGGCTTTAAACTTCAGAGTGCATTTGGGCCCCGTGATTCGCATAGGAACCGTCGATCTGGGCAAGCTTGATGCCGTTGGAAAGGTCTTTTTAAGACGAAGAGAATGAGCCCAAGCTTGTCTTGATGACCCCTTCCTCTGCCTCACAATTAACCTGCAAAATTGGAGCTGTAGGTCCATTGACTTACATTGCCCATTGACTTACATTGCGTTTAGGTCTGTGTTCATCGGGCTGCCACGGGCCACAGGAATAGACCAGAGCCACATAACTATAGAATCTGGTAGAAACGGTTGTGCTTAAGAGATCCTGTGAATTTGGTGGTGCTAGGTCAAAGCTAAGGTACCTTAATTAACTTTTGAACAAGCGGAGGCATGTGGACAACTCCCACCCGTTTTCTTACACCTTCTGCAGCCTGTATCTCCAAGTAGGAAGCAAGAAACTGCACCAAATTTGCTAGAGATGTAGGCCAGGATAGGCCGCATCTACCCTGAAAATTTGGGCTTTTTACGAGAACCGTAAGACCCCCAAATGACCCCGCAATGGCCGGTCAGGTGTATTTTTTGTGAAAAATAATGTTACAGAAAAAAAATCATAACTCAGGATTCCAAAGGCCTGGAGACTCCAGATTTAAATCACATGTACATGGAGTAAGCTATAAAAGAGTGTGATAATTTTGTGCACGCACGTGCATGAAAAGAGGTCCAAATTTACAAAATATGTTCAGAAAATGTAGTTTTTGGGGGCCAAAACTGTTTAAGTTCCTAACTCGGGGCCAAAAGCGTTTAGGGACCCCTGATTTGAGGTGTCAACATTGGGGGGAGGGCGGAACACATCCATCTTGTCATTTTTTCATAATTGTTTTTTCATGATTCCAGC
>JBBPBX010014452.1:28342-50872 GCA_038048925.1 Garcialebias charrua
GACAGAGTTTTTTGTAAGGGTCAGATGACAATCCCAATTCATTTTTTTAGAAAGGTGCTAGGAGGCTGATTTTTGAGTATGTTGTTCTCGGACTCAAGCCGAACGCATGCGACTTGGTCCCGTGTGCCTTGGACCCCTGGGTCCCCCGTAGCGGCATCCCAAAAGCTGGAAATGGCCTAAAAATCAAGGGTGGATATTTTTTGAACCGTTGGTCCGATTTCTACCAAACCTACATGTATCTTCACGTCTCAGGGCCTTGTTTAACATATGTCAGATCCAGAGGCCTGAGACCCCTACAGGGCCAACTTTTTTCAGGAGCCTCGTTGAGCAACGGGATCAAGACGGTTGGGTTTGGGATGTAAAACTATGTGTGGTTATCTGTTTTGATGGTAAAATTTGTGTTTCGGGGATCCTTGGGACTGTAAGAATTAAGAGGAGGTCAATATTAATACTGACCTCTTTATCCTTAATTAATCTACTTATTCAGATTGAATAGTAAATTCACGGATTCTGTTCTTTTTCAGTTTACCCAATATCTCTGTGATCTTTATGATGGATAAATAAACAGAGCCATTAAGTGACAAAGACGTTAACTTAGTTTGATATGTCAAAGAGACACTATCATTTATTTAAAATAAATCAACTAAATTAACACCATTACACTTGATTGACATGATTTCACTTTCTTTCAATTTAAAACGTCAGCACACTTAAATTCAACACAACAGACTTCAATATTGGATGTTAACATATTTAGTCTGTGGGCTCTTTAAACTTAAAATAGTTTCCAGCTTAGATTGAGAGGGGAAAAAGTAGGAGGAAAGATTTAAGAAGAAATTATCGTGAGCATGATACCAGAGTGACACTTCTCCTCCGACTTCTGCTAAAATCCAGGTACGTTTTGTAAACAGCTCTTTACCTTTTGACGACCGCCCGGTAAGAGGGAAGACCTTGTAGCTTTTCAGATGTACGGGTCCTTGTGGGGACCAGTACAATACCTTCAAGCAGGGTTCTGGTTTACGTTTTCCAACGTCTCCTGGTTTTCGCTTGGTCATCAGAGAATATGTCAGCTTCAGGCCTCTGACTTCAAGATAAACTTATTCCAGGAGGGAATAAACAAAGTTTTTGAGCTCTGTTCCTTAAAAGTGGACCCATAACAACATGTTATCAGTCCCAGCTGGATGACGAGTCCTTAGCGCGTGACTTGTGGTCATTCAGCTCTTTGGAAGTTCACATCATCTTTCGAAACTCCCAGAAACTCTGGAGCGTTCTCGCACAGTTTAGAACTTAAAGCAGGAACAAAGAGAGGAGTTCACTTGTCTTATCAGGACCCAAGGTTGCAAGCAGCAGCAGAGAGAAATGTTTAGGAAAAAGATAGATAAAGCTGGAGCCCTGCTCATGAGACTGTCTCTGAGTTTCTAAACAAAACCGTCCGGTCTCTGTGACCCGAAGGCTTCACCTTTAAACACAGCAGTGAACACAGTTTAACTCTTACAGAATGACACAGCTTAAAAGCACACATCATGAAAATGACAAAAGTTATTCTTTTGATCACATTAGAATAAAATCAAAGATAGAAATAGTCTCTTTTGGTGACTATATTTATCAGATTATAGCTAAATGAATGATTTTGTAGTAAATGTCTTGCTTTACTGAGTGGTCAGTAAAGGTCATCACTGGACAGTTCGAAAACCCTAGTTTGACCCTGGGTAGGTCCATTACATCTCCCCCCTTTTGGAAGCCATCGCCAGTCCTTGGGGATGGGGTCCAACACGAAAGGAAACCTTGAACTGTCTTTGATCTTGAAGTAATCCAGCAAGTGGAAAAGAAAAATCAAAAATTATAATCCCATAAAGTTTTTGGAAATTCCATACTGTTCGTAGGTAATCCCATTGCGGTAAGCTTTTAATCCCTTGGAAAACTGAGTCTGTTAACTCCTGGAAAACAAAGTCTGTGATCCTTTGGAAAACAAAGTCTTATAATCCACAGCGATAATCCCACAGCAGTAATTCCACCACGATTAGAGTTGGTGATTTCATCAGCAACAATTGTTTTCATAATCAGCATGTAGAGGGGATCCCTCAATTGATGCAGAGGGGGCGACCCTTGGATGAAGGTTGAAGACCAAGCGTTGGAGCTGCAGGTCCCCATATCGAAGGTTGTTGGCTGGTTAGTTTCCAGTCAGTGCCACTCTGGTTCTATGTGTCATGCAATTATGTGGTTTTTTAAGGTGGGCTTATGATTGGGATTTTACATTAAGCCTTACCTATATGCACCTGGTATGTAAGCTATCATGGTTTAGATCAGCTACAATTACCAATTAAGGGGTGGATCAATTCTGTAAAATTAGATATAGGGATTTGTACCTATAAAATTTTGGAGGGCTTCTGTAACGAAGGCCTCTAATTCCAAACTATTCCTCCATTCATTACTTAGTTTAGGTTAAACTAAAATAAAAAATGAAATATAGTTTGATCTAAATGTCTGTTGTCTTTTAGACGAACGACGTAGGATTTGGTATTCCTAATAAATTTTGAAGTCTATGGCGAGACTCATCAAAATGAATAGACAATCTAGAATAGAAACGATCGAATCGGTTCAATTTAGAAATTGTGAGGTCAATGTAGTTTATGGTACCTTGAGTAGCTTTAAACTACATTGACTCTTCGACGATTGAGATTTAACAAAACGAACTGCATGTTGGCATAGTTAAATCCATATCATTCATTAACCAATGTTAATACAAAACCTTTTTGGCTGGGAGTGTTCAGAACCAAAACAATATCTCAACTAACGACAACAGTAATGACTAAACAACACGGAAACAACGTTTCACTGCTTCGACACACTCTTGTCATCAGATTCCAAAGATGTAACACACAAGGAAAACAGGTCTCAACTTTATGACCGAGGTCAAATTAAATCTCGTGGATTTAAACGGTTGTTAAGGTTAGTTTTTTGTTGTGAGTTTAGGCTTAGCGTTTCTAAGTTCAAATTGGACAATGTGACTTATAGGGTGGGAAATTACGGTAGTTTAAACCTGATTAGTTTATTTACTATCTTGTGTTTGGACGACCTTATTTTCCCATGAAGTCGGTGTGTTTGTGAGATCTTTGTCTTTTGTGGAGTCATTGAACGCCTTGTAAGGTTTGATCTGATTTCGATGTACCCATTTAGCAATTGGCTCTTTGCGGCCTTTGCTGATTTTGATTTCGTAGACGACTGAGGACACTTTGTCTGTTATCAGATGAGGTCCAGTCCACCTGGGCATTAGTTTGCGGGCGAGAGTTCCGGTCTCGGACTCTCCTTTCCCGGTTGCTGGGGCGAACGTATAGTACCAGACTCTGTCTCCCACTTGGAGTTCATTGTGAGAGGCCTTCTGGTCGTAGTACGCCTTGCGTCCTTCAGCGGATTTTTCCAGGTTTTTCTGGGCGAAAGCAAAAGTGTTTCTGAGGTGTACATTCAAATCTTTCATGTATTGTTGTGTAGTGTAGGCTGTCGCCATGGCGGCGTCGCCTGGTTGGTACAACAGGTGTAGAGGGAGAGTCATTTGTCGACCGGTCATCATCTCGAAGGGAGAGATGCCAGTTGATGTGTGTGGAGTGGCTCTTATGGCCATGAGGACCAGAGGGAGTTTCACATCCCAGTCCTTGTGGTTTGCAGCCACGTATTTCTTCAAAATACTCACCACAGTTCTGTTTGCTCTCTCTACTTGGCCTGAAGCCTGTGGGTGGTAGCCGACATGAAAGTTAGCCTTGACGCCTAGCGTCTTCCACAGTTCTTTCATCACTTCACCTGCAAGTTTAAAATAACACATGAGGCTTCTTTTGTCTTGGTTTTTCACAAAAAATCTCACAACGACAGCCGTTTTTGTTTGACCTTGTCACAGGTCGACAAATTACTAGACGTCACTGATTTTTATTTCATTTAACATCTTGGATGTTTTCTGAGCAGCTCATACACTTTGCATATTTGCAAGCTGCGAAATGGGACCCACTTTACTTGATTTTTCACAGAACATCAGTACAAAGATGGACGTTCAAACAGGTGAACCACCTGAGGAGGCCTCTTGTTCTGTTTATCCTAGATGGATGGATGGGGGCCTTGGGATTCCTGCCCGTGCTCCACGCATTTTGGGGGAATCTGCCTCATCGTATGCTAATTACTTAGCTGCTAGGAACGTCCGTCAGGATAAGTGGGAAAATCCCCTGTCATTCTACGACAGGCTAATCTCGGTCTACTCCGGGGGCAAACCTGTTCCTGGATTAGAGGAAAAAGTGGAGTTTAAACGTCTTTTCATTATGAATCTTATGCCTTTTCAAATGAAATGTGTTCATTTCAAGGTTGATTGCAAAAAAGATTCCATGGAAGTGATAAGACAATATGCTGCGTCAGTTTTTGAGGCCGAAATACAACCTAGGATACCATCAGAGGGTTGTACAGGTCAAAAGGTCACATCCCACTCGCAGGAAGTAGTAGAGGTTCCCTCTCCTTCAATGTGCGAGAGGTCACAGGTTTTTCATGATAACAAACAACAGATCAGTTCCAGCTGGACCAGTGACTCAGATCGGTTCACAGGAGGTTCTTCTGCCCCTGCCCCTCAGGTTGAAAACCTTGAGAGGAGCAGAGAACCACACAAGGTAGGTGTTCGCCCTCCAGATGAACCCAGATGGTCCGGATCGAACCAAAAGAGTTCTCTCATGGATCTCACTGTGGGTGAACTTCGAGAGATGTTGATGTCTGGGAACCGTGACCCTTTGAAAAGTGGTCTGTCCCGACATGTACCCACGAGAGGCGGCCCTCCTGCCCCTGCCCCTCGAACTGCACAGTTTGAGACATGCAATGAGTCACACATGCTCCAGATTATGGAAACGGCGCCTCCGCGCGAGATCGTGACTGAGGTTGTGAGTTGTTTGTCAAATGATTTGAATGTTACAGTGGTTGACCAAGCTGACACATCGTATGACGTTGTCCTTGATGATAACACAAATAACGTTGTTCCACCTGACGAAGTGACGCGCAGCACTGCCTTTTGCAACAACTCGGTGCACACAGTTGACATCAACAACGTCAACACTGACATAAATGCTGACAGCAAACAAATTGCTGATGATCAGCGTACTAAAAGTCCAGTTGCTGACAGCAAACACATTGCTGAAAATCCGCATCCTGAAGGTCATGAGGCAGACAGCCATCATGATGCTGACAGCGACGATGATTACACAGACAGAGTCACACGTACGCAAAAACGTGTGGAAAAACCAGAACGGTTTCTGTGTAACTTTATAAAAAGGGGGATAGCTAAGAGAGCTTACCTGCCACTCACATTGGAAGGGGTCCTAGAGCAAGAAGCACTCCTGGTTAGCGGCTCAGACGTGTCTATCATGTCTGCCGAACTGTTTGAGGAGCTGAGGACCGCCGCTAACGATGTTGGCAGGCAAATACCCTTTGTGAGATACACTTATGGTGAGCAACAGGGCCTCGCAAAGACGAGAACAACCCTAATAGCCATGGTTCACATGCAGATTGGCGAAATGTCACTATACCATCCGGTATATGTGTCTGAACTTGACTCACCCCAGACTCCATTTGTGGTTGGCCAAGATTTTATAAATCGCTTTGAAGCGATTATAAATTATGGCAATCAGACGATGTGGACCACAGTGAGCAGTCCACTGCCAATCGTGGTACCTCACCAAGGTCAGGACACTGACTGTCTAACAGCAGGTACCGCTAAGGTAAAAAAGGATTCCCCAACCGAGACCACAAACCCGGTAAGTGATCCTTCATATACAGATGAGACAGAGGAGACTCAACAATTGGACCAGACTCTGGCCCATCACGAGGACCTCCTCTGCGAGCTGACACCTTCAGCACTCACTGAACACTACCTACCACCGGTAGAAGAAGGTGTGGAGATCCAAGAGTCCCACACCGATGACGCTGTGCTGTCCTGTGGGACAGGTAATTCGGCAAACAGCCAAGCTTTCAGTGAAGTCTTGGTTCAAGGACATCTGAGCCCACAAGGTGACAGTCTACAACACTCTGACAGTCACTTGGGCTCCATTGTTACAGATTTTGAGGACCCCTCCTTAAACAAAAGGGGGACAGACTCACACTTCCTACCACAGGTAGAGGACGGGGTAGAGATCCAAGGATCACACACCGAGAACGCTGTGCTGTCCTCTGGGACAGGTAATTCAGTTATCATCCAAGCTTTCAATGAAACCTTGGTTC
Source organism: Garcialebias charrua (assembly GCA_038048925.1). Lineage (NCBI taxonomy): Eukaryota > Metazoa > Chordata > Actinopteri > Cyprinodontiformes > Rivulidae > Garcialebias > Garcialebias charrua. Next base: position 34,580 of record JBBPBX010014452.1, read on the forward strand.
AAGAGCATTTGAATCTAGAACTACTCAAAGATGACATAGTTCTTACAGACTCAAACAGCACCTCTTCATTCATGAAGTGGGAAGACATACATCACAACGACAGAGACACGCCTGCGACGGCGCCGACAGTGGTGACACACCTGCATTACGCAGAAAGAGGTAAACGTACAGAGATACGTTGGCCGAGACCTATAAGGTTCCTGTACAAGGTTCCCCATAAACTGCGCGAACAGCTTAAACTAAACAATGGCATCCTAACTCGTGCCCATGGACGGACGTCCACACCCGTGTGCTTGGTCCCTCATGACCACAGGGGGGTGATGTTAGGCCATGCCCATGTCAAGGACAAAGATTTCAATAACCCCACAAACGACAAAGATCTCGCAAACTCACAGACTTCATGGGAAAAGAAGGTCGTCCAAGCACAGGATAGTAAATAAGCTTAAACAGTTTAAACTATTCTAGTTGCGAAAAGAAACCGTTCCAACTAGAACTTAGAAACGCTAAGCATAAAACCCACAACAAAAACTAACCTTAACAACCGTTTAAATCTGCAGGATTTAATTGACATCGGTTATAAAGCTAAGAACTGTTTTTCTTGTGTGTGACGTTGGAGTCTGACGACCAGAGTGAGTTTGTTGTAGTGAAACGTTGTTTTTAGTTGCTTGATTGCTACTTTTGTTGTTATTGAAGTTGTTATTGTTTTCTGAACACTCCCAGCCAATAGAGGTTTTGATTGTTGATTAGTTGAAGACTTAAATGGATTTTAACTATGCCAACATGCTGTTCATTTTGTTAAAGATCTCAATCTTTGATGAGTCATAGTAGATTAATACTACTTAAGGTACTATAATCTACACTGATCTCCCAATCATTTAGGTAGAACCGATGCGATCGTTTCTATTCTAGATCTATTCATTTTGATGAGTCTCGCCATAGACTTCAAAATTTTTAGGGATTACCAAATCTTGCGTCGTTCGTCTAAGAGACAACAGACATTTAGACCAAACTAGTTTTCATTTTTGTATTTTAGTTTAACCTAAACTAAATAATGAATGGAGGAATAGTTTGAAAGAAGAGGCCTTCGTTACAGAAGCCCTCCACATTTCTATAGGTATAGATCCCTATTTCTGATTTCTACAGCATTGATCCACCCCTTAATTGGTAATTTTAGCTGATCTAATCCATGATAGCTTACATACCAGGTGCATATAGGTAAGGCTTAATGTAGAATCCCAATCATAAGCCCACCTAAAACCACATAATTGCATGACACATTGAACCAGGGTGGCACCGACTGGAAGCCATCCAGCCTGCAACCTTCGATGTGGGGACCTGCTGATCCAACGTTGGTCTTCAACCTTCATCCAAGGCCCGCCTCCTCTGCTTCAATCGAGGGATCCCCTCTACATGCTGATTAAAAACCATTGGTGCTGATGAAATCAATAACCCCATCGTTGTGGATTTACCGTTGTGGATTATAAGACTTTGTTTTCCAAGGGATCACAGACTCAGTTCTCCATGGGTTAACAGACTATGTTTTCCAAAGGATTAAAAGCTTGCCGCAATGGGATTACCTACGAACAGTATGGAATTTCCAAAAACATTATGGGAGTATAATTTTGAACTTTTTGATTTTTCTTTTTCCACTTGCTGGATTACATAGAGGTCAGAGACATTCGGTGGTATCCTTTCGTGTTGGAACTCATCTCCAAGGACAGGCGATGACTTCCAAAAAGGGGGACTGTAGTGATACACCTAGCCTCTGATATTTCTGTCTTGACCTTCAAGTACACCTCTCTACACCTCTCTGAATCACTCAGTGTTACACTTGCTTGAACCTCAAGGAGACAGATGGACACTTATATATTTTAACAATTATTATGAATTAATGGACACTAATTAATCAGATTGAACTTTCTCTTTAATGTGTGTTAATTCAGAATTGATCAAACAGTATTTTTGTCATTTCAATGATGATTTTACTAAACTGGTATATTTTAAATATGACGAAGTTAAGAGAACATCTCAGAATGATCATGCTTTGAACTGTGTTCTCTGTGCAGAATAAGTGTTTAAAGTTGAAGGAACAATCCTTCGTATTTGTTTGAACTGTTTTTGTTTCAAAGGAAAAGTGCTAGACATAGCTTGCTTTCGGTCTCCCGTCCTTTCTAAAAACAATGAATCAGTTCTCAAAACAAAGTACTAACTTGTGCACATGCACCTGCATCTTCTCACGTATGTGTTCTGTGTATTGTCTACCCTATCATCTGTCACTCAAACTCACTCACTTGCAAAGTCAACCAATCAGCAGGAAGTATGTGACTAAGTCACACCCCCTTCTTAAAGGGCACTTCCTGGATTTTGGTTTAGTTTTTGGAGGAGAACTAAGTTGCAACTGTTCTCTCTTCCCTGGAGAAAGCTGATAGACGGCCCGGTCATTGTGCCAACTCGACCCACGTCTCAGCTGAGAGTCGCAGCAAAGCCTTGCTGTGCCTCAACATTCATTTTCTGAAAGAATTTGTTTTCTGAAGTTTTACTTTGAAAGTCCAACCAGTGCGATTGGGGCCTGTTTCTGCCGGTGAATGCGTGCTCCCGCTCGTCTGACCCAGTCATACACGCACGAAGTCCTCTGGACGCTCACTGGACCACACAGTCCGTTAGTGTCCACAGACTTCTCAGTCCTCACCTCGCAAGACGTCTCGTCACCAGGTAAAGAGGCGTTGTCTGTATGCTGCACGTGTCGGAGGCTCAGCCTGATCCGTATGGGAAAGGTGCCACTCTGGTTATTTCAAATAATTAATTTCAGTTAACTTAGCTTTCATCTTCTTCCTCCTATTTCTTATTTTTCATAAGTATTTAATCTGTCAAGTAAATGTGCCAACAGTTAATTTCCTAATTGTCTGTTTGTTTTAATTTGAATTCTTGTCAACGTAGTTATTAAATCAGAGCTAATATCGATACAAATGTTTTAATGTAATTCTTGTGATAGTTTCAATAAAAGGTCTATATTTTTGGTAGACCAATATAAATTGAAGTCTAAGCGTGAAATTACATTTCTTGTCTAATCACAGTAAAAACAACTTAGTATCGGAAAAAGGAAGAACTCGCTCTTTGGTGGCAGTTTGTGCAAGATTAAAGTCTGCTAAACTGCGCATCTACAATAATAGTAAATCAGTAAGTGTTTAAATACCTTACTCTACATTTATTACTATTATTAATCTATTACAACATCCAGCACCATAACATTGAACACAGGGGCCCCACAAGGATGTGTGCTGAGCCCCCTTCTATTCACCCTGCTAACACACGACTGCACACCATCGTACAGCTCCAACCACTTCATCAAGTTTGCGGACGACACAACAGTGGTAGGTCTCATCAGCAACAACGATGAGACGGACTACAGGAACGAGGTGAGCCGCTTGGCCTTGTGGTGCGGACACAACAATCTCACTCTCAACGTGGAGAAGACAAAGGAGATTGTTGTGGACTTCAGGAAGAGGGATGCACAACATGCCCCTCTGACCATCAACAGCACCGCAGTGGAGAGAGTGGACAGCACCAAGTTCCTGGGAGTGCACGTCTCAAAGGACCTGTCCTGGAGCAGGAACACTGCAGCACTGGCCAAGAAGGCTCACCAGCGCCTCTACTTTCTCCGCAAGCTGAAAAGGGCTGGAGCTTCAACCCCCATCATGTGCACCTTCTACAGGGGTGCCATAGAAAGTGTCCTGACCAGCTGCATCACTGTGTGGTTTGGTGCATGCACTGCATCCTGCCGCAAGAGCCTCCAGCGCATCGTGAAAGCAGCTGAGAAGATCGTCGGCACCTCCTTGCCCTCACTGCAGGACTTACACAGCAAACGCCTCACTCGGAAAGCCCTCTGCATGGCAGGTGATCCCACACACCCACTACACAGCCGCTTTAGACTGCTGCCATCAGGGAGGAGACTGAGGAGTCTCCAGGCTCGAACCAGCAGACTGAGAGACAGCTCTGTTCATCAGGCAGTCAGAATGCTAAACACTCTGCCTGCTCTGCCTCCCCTCCCATTTGAACTGCCTTAACACAAAAAACTTTCTCACACATTATCACTCAACACAAAGTTTTTAACACTGGACTCTGTGTCATCAAACGGGTTATTCACTAAACTCTCGGTCATGTGCTCATTCAGTTTGCACTACTTCTCATATTTGCACTAATGTTTGTATTACATTACTGCCTATAGTCATACTACTGTTTACATTCACTGTTTACATTTATTAATACTGTTTACATTTATTACTACTGCTTTACATTTATTATTACTGTTTACATTTACACTACTTTTATCTACACTACTGCAGATACATATACAGCATTCTCTGACTAGCCTTATCTAAGGATGCCAAATGTGCCTTATGTGCCTTACTTCATATGCCACTTTGCCTATATACCAACATCAACTACCTCATACATATACTGTGTACATTAACTTATATGCTGCTGTGCCACTCTTTGCAAATGTCAACGCTAGAAACTTCAGTTTATTTTATAGATATACGTTTTATACTTTTTATACTACTATGCAAAAACTCAGGACAGTATTACACTTTTATTATTTCATTTTATGCTTATGTTCATTGGGTGTTTGGTGTTTTAGGGGTGTTTGGTGTTTCAGTGTTGGTGTAAATTTTCATACTTTTATACTATTATGAAAAAACTCAGGACAGTGTTACACTTTTACTATTTTATGCTTATGTTTATTAAATGTTTTAGTGTTTAGTGTTTAGATGGTTACTGTTGCACCGAGGGACTGAGAGAAACGCAATTTCGGTCCTGTGTATGTCCTGTACATATTGCAGTTCTGACAATAAAGTTGACTTTGACTTTGACTTTATTCCTCCAATCGTTCCGGGCGTTACAGACAGAAGGGAAGCCATGAACTTCAGGGTCTCCAAGGTCAAAACAACAAACAAAAAGAATGCTTCTTCTGACTAGTGTCGTCCCCGGGCTTTGGCCTGGTGGGGGTCGGGGGTCTTGGGCTCTGGCGGGCGGGTCGCCGGGCTATGGGCTGGCTGGCGCTCTGGTGCCCGGCTCTGGCCGGGGGCTCTCGGCTCGCTGGTGGGTTGGGGTTCATGTGCTGGGGGGTGGGTGTCTGGGGGCGTGACTGGTGGCCAATGGGAGGGGGCGGGCAAACCCAGCCTGGGTGTCTAATGTGTTATGTGTTCTGAAAGTTGTTAATATGAAGGGTGGGTATAGTATTTCTTCTGGGGTGGGGATTAAGTGGATGTCCTGGATGATGGTCTTGGACTATACTTGGCCGGTGTGCGGGCCCCGGTTGGGGCCTGTTCTTGGTGCTTCCTGGCTCTGTCGACGGTTGGGCGGGCGCTCTTGGCCGTGTCGTCCATGTGGGATTTTGTGTCCTCTTGGACGGCGGGCTGACTGCGGTTCGCAGGGGTCGTGGCGGCCCTGGTGGGTGTGGGCTGTTGGTTCTGCTGTTGGCGGCCCTCGGGGCCGTGTCCCTCTCTGGTCTTGGCTCAATGTCCTGGCGGTCGGAGAGGTGTTTCCTTTACCTCGCTCCTTGGGTGGACCTTGGCGAGCTGGGGGGTAAGCAGGGTCAGCGGGGGAGCTGACTCGCTGTGGGAGCACTGTTCCTGCAGTTATTTTTCTCCCCATCCCTCAACACGCACCTCCGCCCTCTTCATCTTAAATTAATACATGTAGGGAATTTGGGTCTCGGGTGTGCTGCAATGGTTTTACATCTCTGTTGTTAAGAGCACCTGGGACTCAATTTTATATACACTTTAGACATTCATTCATAAACATCTTCATAAAAGTCACATATAGGGAATGGAGTGAGCACTATGGCTATGGGTGGCGGGATGACATCAATCTCGCCCCCATGCCTATGCTCACTCAACATTATGCATCTAGACAATTAGGGCCTGGGTTAGAGTTGGAGTGGAGGGGAAACTGGTATAATGCTAGCCTTTGCTCCTTCTCTTTCCTTTTTAAATACACTTTACAACAACACTCACCAACAGTACATTTGGGGACGGGGGTGTGTGTGTCGGGGTCTTGATTTGTTAATTTCAATTTTATTTATTATGTATTTATTTATATATTATTTATTTATTTTTCTCTTACCCCCCTGGTTGCCTTGCGGACATTCTGGGGGTGGGCCGTCAGGGGTTGTGCTGGGGTGTGGGGGGGTTCGGGGCCTGCGGGTTCGCCGTGGGCGGGGCTGGCAGTGCGCTCCCTCTGGGGCTGCTTGGGCTCGGGTGTCCTGTCCTGTCCTGTCGGCAGGGCGCGGGGTGTGCCGGATCTTGGACGTCTGCTGCTCTCCACCCCAGAATGAATGGGTCTACCTCCTGGGTTTGGATGTGGGCTGCCCCATGTAGGGAGCAGGTACATGTCTTGGACCTAGGGGGTATAGAGTGTGCATCGGGATTATGAATGGAGCGTGTCGTTATTGTTTGTCTTTCTGTGACTGAGGGTGAGGATGAGGGTGGGTCTGAATGAGTGTGTCTGTGTATGAATGTTTAAGTGTCAGGCTGGGACTTGGACTGCCCCCTCTCTAGCCGTTTACGCATTTGCCGGCCCTCCCCGGTCCCGCTCGTCTCTGGTTGGCCCAGAGCCAGCTCTGGCCCGCCCTCGTTGATTGCGCACTGTCCGGAGAGCAAGCCTTGAAGTGGGTGGGGTATTCACTTGACGTGGGTGGGCAGTTCTTACCGAAAAGCTCAGAATGCGAATTTTTGGAAAAAACGAAATAAATACTGAGTTTTCATGTGTTTTTTCACTACAGTTAGCAAGTTAAGCATATAAACACACGTTTCCGATCATTTTTATGCACTCAAAAGTAGTTTTTAGATGAAAATAGAGTGCTTTTAGGTGCGCTGGCGAAATTTACGAGCGGACTTCCGGTTTGCGAATTTTTGGAAAAAACGAAATAAATACTGAGTTTTCATGTGTTTTTTCACTACAGTTAGCAAGTTAAGCATATAAACACACGTTTCCGATCATTTTTATGCACTCAAAAGTAGTTTTTAGATGAAAATAGAGTGCTTTTAGGTGCGCTGGCGAAATTTACGAACGAGCGGACTTCCGGTTTGCGAATTTTTGGAAAAAACGAAATAAATACTGAGTTTTCATGTGTTTTTTCACTACAGTTAGCAAGTTAAGCATATAAACACACGTTTCCGATCATTTTTATGCACTCAAAAGTAGTTTTTAGATGAAAATAGAGTGCTTTTAGGTGCGCTGGCGAAATCGCAGTTGATGACTCAACACGCAGCTAGTCACGCCCTCTGGTCTCGCCCCTACACGAAGCAGTCCAGCCCCTGCTGCAAACAACGAATCAAATGTGAGCAGTAAATGACGTGAACTGGGCCCGTCGGGCCGCGGTCCGATGGAACCACGGAGGAGATGGTTCCATGACGAGGGCGGAGTCGGGGAAAAAAAGGAAAATGCGAACATGCAGAACCCGGGTTATAAGCAGGGAGGAGCCAGGGAGAGCCGGGGAGGGCCGGCAAATGCGTAAACGGCTTCTGATACTTCTGAGGCTACCCAGTTTCGCGCTCCTGCCACGTGGCCCCCTGGTGGGTGTTCCTCTGCCTGCGGGCGTGCCTGGGGCCCTCACTATCTGGGGCTGGGCGCTTGGGCGTTTGTCAGCTCGGCCTGGTGGCTGCCTGGTGGGGCTCGGGTCCTCTGGTCCTGTCAGGTCTGGACCTGAGGGATGGGCGTCCCCGGTGCCCGAGCCTCGGTGACCGGCCCTGGGGCTACGTCGGTGCAGCGGGCTCCGGCGGGGGCCTGTGTATTGTCGCTGTTGACCCCGGGGGGTCATTGTGTGTGGTCCCTGGTGGGGTTCGTCCGGTTCTTCCACTTGGTCGGATCTGGGGAGTGGACGAGTGGCTCGTCCTGTTCGGGTGGTCCTGGGGACTCTGGGCTCGGGGTCCTTCCTGGGGTCTTGGGCTTTGATCGCCCCTTCGTCTGTCTCGGGCTTTGGGGGGACGGGTCTCTGATGCTTCACAGTCGCTACTAAATGTTCTATTGGAGGAACCTTATTCACTTATGCATGCTCACAACCACACACAAATGGATGCAGGGATGTATAGTAGATGTATGTAGATGGGTATATAAATGAATATAAATATATATGTATGTATATTGTATATATATTTGTAGGTATGGGTATGTGTATTTATAGAAATCTATTGCAAGGTCATGAATATTATCAGTCTTTATGCTTGTATGTTTCGTTGTTGTGTTCTGTCATGTGCTTTGCAGGATTGTGGACGGAGGTTTGGTGTGTTTGCCTTGTGCTCTTTCTGTGGACAATTGTTGTTTTGTTGTCTCACTTTCTCTTTTCTTTCTTTCTCTCTATTAAAAAAATAAATAAATAAAAATAAAATAAAAATAAAAAATACATATTGGAGTGAGAGGATGGCTATAAGGTGTGAAGGGAGGCCATCTATAAATGGGAAAAAAAAAAACAAAAAGAAAAAAGAAGAAGAAAAAAAATCACCTCTTACCATATATCTGACAAAAAGTGCAATTCCTGAGCTCCCCGGCCACAAAACAGGAGAAACGTTAGTTAAAGGAGACCAAATATTGTTTTTATAAATTTTTATGGTATGTCTGTGGGCTATCCAGACCATGTTCATTCAATTTAATGCACAAAATAATTCTTAGATAATAAAATATCCCCTTTCTAGTTGTGCCTTTTCTCACTTCCGATCTGAACAGGCTGTTTATGATAAGGCCACGCCCTTCAAAAATCTGTTGACATTAACTCCGCCCTCCAAAGGGGACCCTGAGTCAGACCCAGAGGCAGACGCCATTTTGGGCAGGGCAAATGAGGCGCTGACGCGTCGCGTAGGCCGCTGAGAAACATCCATAAGTTCACCCTCCATGTTAAAAACTCTTCGTTTGACTCTTCGAAAACGAGCAATAAGGCTGCAGAGTAACACACTGGCTGCTAACTGCTATACACGCTCTCTCTAGCGGGGACCGCTTTTTTCACGGACCATATCCGGCGTGGACCGGATATGGTCCGCGAGCAGTCGTCCGGTTGATTTAAGAGCCCGTAAATAAGTTTTTTCGTTGATAGATAATAATAATAATAATAATAATAATGAATTCAATTTATAACGCACTTTTCATTAGTGAAAATCTCAAAGTGCTACACACATTGAATGCTACACACATTCATACACCGGTAGCGGCAGACTACCATGCAAGGTGCTTTCCAGTCCTACCGGGAGCAACTCGGGGTTAAGTGTCTTGCCCAAGGACACAACGACACATGGTGTGGGGAACCGGGATTCGAACCGCCAAACCTTCCGATAGGGGGACAACTGCCATTACCATTATGCCACGGCCGTAATTAGTTATTAGCTGTACTGCATTTTAACAACAACGAAACATCGAACTCTAGTAGCCATTGTGCTGAGATGAACTCAGGAAAAACAACCGTGACGTCTTTTATACTGAAGTGGGTGGAGCCGCACCAGGGGTTGCTAGGTGAGGGGCTGGACTCAGGTTGGAGTGGGTTGTCCTGGCGCTTGTGACATCACAAGCGCCAGGATTTGAAAATGAGACATTTATATCACTGAAAAATAAATATACTTAGAGTAAATATACCACTGGGTGCATTTTTTTGGCCTTAGGACAGTTTTTTTTAAGAAGTACATAACCAAAGTTGAGTAAGAAAACCATTAAAAAGTGAATTTTGGATCTGTGGTCCCCTTTAAAACCAAATGACGGAGAACCCTTACCAAGCTTCCCATCCAAGCAAAATTTCTTAAATAGAAAAGTAAACAGAAAGATCAACTCAGAGTTGCTAAAACACTTTGTACACAGAGTTAAGTTCAGAGTCAACTGCACCACAATAAAGCCCAGAGGAAAGAGGAAATGCCCAAAGCAAAGGGGCATGGCACTGAATAACTGAAGCTTTTATGTGGACCACTGATGAGGAGGAAGTGATTCCAGGTGTGCATCATGGTGTGACAGCAGGCCTGCAAACAAACAAAACTGGAGAAAGACTGTCCTCTAGTAAGAGAACCCCTAGTAATTAGTGGACGTAACAACTAGGAAACAAAAACATGATTCACGCTCCATGTACTATCCATCAGTTGCTCTGTCCTTTAAAGGGCTTCATTATTATCAGTGTTTGAGTCTCTAATACAGTGGTCCTCAACCCCCGGGCCTCGGACCGGTACCGGTCAGTGGGTCAATGGGTACTGGGCCGCACAGAAGGGGAAAATGTTTTCTTTTTAAAAATCAGCGGATTATCTCTACCACATCAGTCTATAAGCCGTGTTTCCATCAAGGTTTCTTGATGCGCATTTTGAAGTATCGCATCAGAAAAGGTGAATGGAAACGACACGATTCGAATTAACTTCCTCTAATTCGCAAAAAAGTTGATACGCTCGCTTGAGGTGGTTTTTGGGTTTTTCGAAACAGAGCTGATGCGCAAAACGAGAGATGGAAACAGATTTGCCGACTCAGTTCTGACGTAGCGAACATTCACGTCATGTGACTGATCAGCTGTTTCCGCTGTAACATCGCTAAAACTAGTTGGCATGACAGAATAAATACAACTTGCCCGATAGCAACACATTCCTGAAATATTCTCACCATTTTCCCGATATGTGTGGTTCGGTTCCTGTTTTCAACCACTACTTCCTGTTTACTGTAGACGTGCGTAACGCTGATGTTTGACGTAATGCCGCTTTGCGTGGCCTGGTGGATTCGCTTCAAGCCAGTTGATGGAAACACTTCTGATTCACATTAATTTTTATTTACATTTTTGCGAATTTTCAAAAATTCGCTCAAAATTCGAATTAAAATTAATGGAAACATGGTTACTAACCGTGTTTCCATCTATTTACATGCCCTGCAACTTATAGGTCGAAGCGATATATTTATGGATTTTTTTCCTATATTTATAAACCATGTTTTGGCTGAGATTTGACCGTTTTCATTAATTCTGACTGCGTTAAGACTCAGTCTTGACGCAGGTCAACATACACCAGTGGTTAGTTTCAGTTTTAGGTGGATGCACAGATCAGTTCTACGTTGCTGGTGAAGAACAAAGCAATTCAGCTACGTGGTCTGAAGCCGACAGGTGGAGGTGTGCAGCCGTATCTGCATTTTGAAGGGTTCCAACTGCATTTTTTTCAACCCGCCTGACAAAGATTGACTATAAAGCTTTATAAAATTATAATTTTAACAAGCTTCCTAACATCACATCAGAGCTGTCGCTTCACATTTTTTGCTTCTGCTCGAAAAAATCTCTGCCCCTAAAAGTTCAAAGTCATGGGTAATTTTATTATAAAACACAAAAATATAAACGTTTTGCACCAGGCATAAGTTCCTGTGCTGTTGTGAACAATCTGATGTGTGAACTGCAGGGGTTATCCGAACTTTCAACGAACTGATAAAAGAGATGATGAGCTCAGCTCATGTAGTGGTTTTTCGAGCAGTCAGTATCTGAAGCAAAAAAAATGTTTTAAATGTTTGTAAAATACACCAGAATGCAGTAAATGGCATATACTTTGTACTTTCTTCAAAATTCTGTTGAGAAAAACCTCCCCAAGAAGTAATTCAATCATTGAATCAGGTGTGTTAAAGGTGCTATGTGTAACTTTCTGTAGAGCGCAGAACTTAGAAAAAATTTCAACATGCAAAGCATTCTGATCCCTCCCCCTCAGAGCCATATATGGCTCTGCTCCACCTGGCCCTGCTGAAATTCAAATTCAAGCTCTGTTTTTATTGGCTGATTCAAATTCAAGCTCTGTTTTTATTGGCTGGTTACAAACTCTGTTTTTATTGGCTGGTTAACGGCGGGTCACTCTGTGTTTTTAGTGTTTTTATAAATGCTGATAGAGAAGCAAGGGGACTATAGTTTTTTTCAGAGATTACTTTGTCTAACATCAGTCTGTCAGTAGATAGTGACAGAGTGAAGAAATATGTTAAAAATATATTGTTAGAAAAGTTACAGACTGCACTACAAAGTTACATAGTGCAGCTTTAAAGCAGAGAAACAGCCAAAAAAAATGCTGGATGGTGTTCCTCATGGACCAGGGTTTGGAACCTCTGGATTTGAGAACAGCAACTGTCTCACCCGGGACCCACAGACAGCTGCTATTCCTTCAAAAGGAGCTGTCTGAAATCTCTTCACCACCTGCATCCTCCTCCTCCTCGGGTCCTCTAAAGAAGCAAAGACAATAAACGATGCACACAAAAAGCTCTCAAATACAATCAACCAGCATATAAAACATTTAGGAACAAAAATCATTGCAAGTCTGAGTACAGACTCATGGGGTGTCCCTCAGCCCAACGTAATTTACGGTGTTGTTGTACAGTCACTTCTTTTGAGTCTTCTCTGCTGGTGGACATCAAGACACCTGAGACAAATTACTGTAAACATCTTGATTGTGGCTGAGGGAGACAGAGACAGTGGTTCTGCTCATTCTTAGGTCTTGGGCCTCCATCGTAAGAAGAGTTCAATATGTCACATCACGTGCACGTGGCTGTGGCTGACAGCCAGGGCCGGATTTATGCAGGGGCTTGCAGGGGCTTGAGCCCGGGGCCCCAGAATTTTAGGGGCCCCCAGAGCCTCCGGACCCACCCCCTAAGTTTTTTTTTGTGAACGGATAGTCTCAAACACGTTGTCTCACAAAGGAGAAAACTGTTCTTGTTAGGTTTTATGTAAAACTGGATGATTTTATCTTTTATTCGCTTCAGCGCGGCCGGTCCCCTCCCGCTGCCGGCGGGGGAGGGAGGGGTGTGCGGCCGGTCCCCTCCCGCTGCCGGCGGGGGAGGGGGGGTGCGCGCAGCCGGTCCCCCACCCACCGCTGGTGATAAGGAAGAGAAAGTGGAGGTGGAGGTGAATGGAGAAATAAAAAGTGCAGGAACGGAGGCAAAGGAGCTGGTGTAGGAGAAAGCAGGGGCGGCTGTAGAAGAAATGGAGCTGGGGCCCCCCAAACCAGGTGAAGAAACAAGGGAAGAGAAAAAATGAAGTTGCTGCAAGCGTGTTGCAGGGAAGTTTGTGTTGAAGTCCAGGCAACAATAGCTATTCAGTGATTTTATTTTGTGATGGAAGCATCATATTCTAGTTTCAAACCCTAACAAAAGATGGAAAAAAACTAAATACACAAGAAAATATGTTGTAACTTTTGCGATCATTAACTTAACTTTCTATCGCCTGCTGTCAGAGACAAAAATGGACACTAACGATTATGCCTGCTGTGTCTGTGTGTTTGTGCGTTAGCAAAATATCTCATGAACCACTGGACGGAACCACTTGCAGAAAATAAATTACTGGATATACAACTGGTTATTTTTTTTATTTAAGTCAAACTGGTTCAAGACGGCTGCCATAGCCAGCACAAAAAAGGCCAGAACTCTGTCAATTTTACAGCTAATTGCCTAAAATTTGGTGTGGCTGGAGCTGAGAGTCATTAACACAAACTCCACATGCAAAACATTGCATGAGATTTTAGCTTAAAACTACAGCACTGACTGTTGGACTCGAGGCTTGACCAAAACAGGTTTGAATTTACTACTTCTCAACACAAAACGGCCAGTCTAAAACTTTGGCATATAAAGTGAGAGAATACCGTTCTTTAAAGAATACTAGGCCTTTTTATTTAAGGAGTTTATTATTCATGTAAGACTAAAGGTAATCTGTTTCTTAAAAAGAAAGAAGTTTGTTTCACAGAAAACAGTAACAACAAGAAACCACATATCTAATTTTAGAAAATTGAAATAAAAACAGTGAAGAGTGAACTCGCTCGAAGGTTCATGTTTGGAAAAAGTACATAACCAGGTGAAAAGAAGGTGAAGGAAACTGCATGTAAGTGAAAATGAACAAGGTCACAGTGAGGAAGTGAGGAGTGTTCTGAAAAAGCAAAGTCATAAAGTCTACGGTACTTAAGCACACATAGTTAGAGATGGAAAAAGCAACACAGCGGCACTCTCACGCAAAGCAAGAAGACAAAGACACGCAGATAGCTTTGGTCTGTTTTTACAGCTTGACCCCCGTAAAAAAGCAAGGCTGACGAAACAGGATCTTGTTTGGACAAGGACTGGGTTTACTGGAGCAAAAACTACAAAAGAAGCACATCTGGCTGAGTGGGGTCAGTCAGAGCAAAGACTCCTCATTGGAGACCTTTCTATTCTATTCTATTCTATTCTATTCTATTCTATATTTGTGTCCAGCAATCCAAAATGTTTCTGCTGAATTTGTTGCAAAAAACGTTTGCCTCTGTTCCAGCAAATAAAAGTTACATACCGTAAGTACAACCTGTGGCAATCAAACTACCGGGAAGTCAATATCTGTAAAGTTGACCGAGTTGGAGCCACATTAGTGTTGTAATGTTGCGGCCATGTTGACTTGAATCAACTCAAAATGTTTTTTTATTTTTTTTTATTTTTAAATTAAATTTATTCATTTTAAATACAACACAAGAACAATCTCACATTTGAGACCGTACAGAATAAAAGTAAAATGAAGGGATGAAGACAGAAGAAAAATCTTATTTTTTCTGACCCCTATTACCAAAATGGTTCAAACAACACAAACAAACAAAAAAACAAAAACAATCTAAGAGGTTTCATAGTGAAGAAAAGAAAACAGCTCATATAGTTCCAAGAAAAAGAATTTCAAAGAAGAAAACTATTACAATATTGTTGTCATTTATTTTTTTGATTTGTTTTGATCATATTTTTAAAAATGGTCATTGATTTAGCATTTTTAATACCAGTTTCCAAAGTATTCCAAAGATCTATTCCTTTGATTGAGGTTGACCGACCCCTTAAACTGGTTCTATATCTTGGTTTCACAAAAATCTCTATTCCTTTAAGATTATAACAACTCATACGTTTGACAAAGAACATTTGTATATTCACTGGTACTGTAGTTCGTTTTTATGAGCTCTATACATAATAGACAGGATATTATTATATATTATATTTTTCAATTGTAGATGTACATCCAGTGACTTTCTGAAAGCTTAATTTAAAGCTAAGCATTTTTAAAAATTCTTTATACTATGGTTTTTCTTTTCAAAACAGAAACAGAAAAAAAGCAAGCAAAGAACAACAACTCAAACAACCCACATCAGAGGGTGACATATCTATCGCTGTACCATATTAATGAGTTACATACAGTATTTGTATTCCAATGATTAATAACAGACTGCCAAGTTGAGTGAAACATGTCCGCTTTTCCCTTTAAGAAATAGTTAATCTCCCATTTTAAATGTCACATTATCATGTATTTCATTACAGCCCGGTGGAAGAGGGGTGTTTTCTGTTCCCAACATAACAAAACCAGCCTCCGTGCCATCAAGGTCACAAAAAAAATCATTCTGGTCTGGGTATCTGACAGTTCTACGACGACTGGCTCCACACCAAACAGAGCTCAAATTGGACCTGGCTTGAGCTGTTTGTTCAAAATTTAAGCATCGTTTTATAAAATATTTTAACACAGAGACGGAGTTAACTATAATATTCACTGGCAAAGTTTTTAAACAGATCTTAGCTCTCAGAGTACCATACTTTCCGCTGTAGACGTCGCATCAGTCACAACAGTCCAGATATGTCTAATAAAGTGGAAACAAAAACATAAATAAGTTGCTTCACCATATAAGTCGCATCTATTATGCGTCACTGCCGACCACCCGGATATGTGGGCCGGTGTTGTGCTAAAAATTGATTGGCTTCCAAATGGCGGCCGCGGGAGCATGCACGGGAGGACTTTAACAAGAATTTAATAGGATTAAAACTTCAAAACAATTATTTGTTTCTCAAAATTATAGCAAAGGTGTGTCTCAGTCTAACTTTTCCTTAATAAATTCACTTCAGTGGTCAAATCAGCTGCATTTCAAAAGCCGATTCACGGCTGCGGGAGCGCGCAGAGGGAGGACTCGCTGTTCATTTCTTCGAAATTTACCAAGATAACCACCTAAAAACAATCATTTGTTTGCTCAACACTATAGCAAAGGTGTGTCTCAGTTAAATTTTTCCTTAATAAATGCACTTCAATGGTCAAATCAGATGCATTCCATCTGGGCGGCGCAGTGAAATGCAGCTGATTTGACGTTTGCTCCAGGAGTTCCGGAGCAAGACGAAGGTGGCTTTGTATGGCAAGCTAAGTGTCTCATTAATAGCCACTTTTATCTATTAATGAGACACTCGGTTTGCCATATTGCTCGAGGGCCCTCTAGCTGCTGAAAATGGTAGTGTTAAATATTTTCCATGTCAGAGTGAATGAAATTGTCAGATCTCAGTCAAAAATTGGGTTAT